>QFET01015002.1:0-97435 GCA_003316355.1 Tuber calosporum
AACTGCACAAGGCGCCAGTGCTGTCGTCCGGGGCCAACGTCGGGGCCGGAGGGGGGTATCAGTCTGTGGAGTTTCAAGCCCAGAGCTCTCAAGCTGCTCTTCTGGGCCCTCATGGGAGTTATGTGCCTAACACAATGCACATGTTGCACTTTGGACAACCATACTTGGAAACTTTCTAGGAAACAGGCCCCGGTATTGGTTATAGGACTAAACCAGGGATATTTCAAGTACCTATACAACTACCCCTGACAACAACAGCACCTAAGCGATAAGTGGCACCCAAAACCTGGGTAAATCAAGGCAACCAGCCTAGAATTCGGGAACTGGATGTCATGGATGAAATCTAAAGAAGGTTTTCCGGCATCAGCACCGACAGCAACCAGGAACTTGGTTACGAACCCATTAGCTAAACTGAAATCAACAAGAGAGCTTGACCTCTGCAAGGTCCTACTAGCAGAAGAAAGTGGAGCCCAACATTTGATGTATATCGGACCTCAGTACGGAAGACGGTCAATTAAACTGGCGTCCTTATAAAGCCCTAAATCCTTACCAGAGATCGAAGGAAGCGTGGACAGACCAGCGCTGACTAGGGACTTATTAAGAATGATAAGGGGAAATAGGTCTAGCCTGTATCATAAGAAACCTCCCGGAAGGAACATATATAACAGGTCGGCTGCACAATAGAATAGTTGAACAAATGGAACAGGATTCCAGACATCAGGAAAAATGAAGTTGAAAGAGATTGAGAAACTATGGCTACCTAGTTCATACGCTAAATCGAGCGGGGTAAATTCGTCACAAACCTGGACTCCGGCTTTGTGTATAGGATAAGCACAATAGACTCAGATGGTAATCGAGGCAATGTGTGAAGAATCCCAAGAGGACAAGAAAGCTAACTATCATCTAATGATACGGGTTTTGCTCCATTTAGGCAAAGGCAAGTGCCAGGGTAAATGGCCGGTCTATGGGAACCCTTCGGCAAGCGGTAAAGGCCACTAGTAGTGGGCTGCCCTGTACACCAAAGACAAAGCTTTTAGTTAGTCTGAGGAGGCTTCAATAGCTGAAACCGTGCAGGTATGGTAACAAACACCCTTGCTACCATAACAACAAATGTGTCTCACAAGAGACCCGCACAGGTCAAAAGTGGCCATAACAAAAGAAACAAGACAGAGGCCACAGCTCCGGCTCATTATTCATGCCCAGAAGGCAGTCAAACCATTGAAGGTAATGGAGAACGGATCCAGATTCATGTGGTATTAGACACGGGATCAAATATTTTCCTGATTAACCAAGAACTGGTTAATAATCCTCGCTTGCCATACCACACAGGAGCAAATAGCTACGACATTTATATCTTCGAAGGAACCACAGTATCCAAAGGGGGAAAATACTACACACACCCCATCCTGTTAGAAATCGGAAGCAATGCCCATTGATGTCACATTTCATGGGAAATTGCCAATGCTGGCAAATATGACCTTATCATCCTTTTTGGATGGTGGCATACAGAACATCTCATAAGGCACATCGAGGATACACAAAAATGGATATTTAAAGATGAAAAATGTCAGACTTATGTTAATGATGAAGGCATAGACCTAACATTTGAATAGGAGGAAACCGTCGCAAATGATCTAGAAGCCCGATATATTGGAACAAGCGAGGTTGCATCCCCTACGCTACCCGATGCAACTAAGTTCCAGCAAATACCTTTGGAATACTAGGAATTTAAGAGGGTTTTTACACCTGAAACAGCGGAAAAACTAGTGGGACCAAGAACTTTTGACCAGGCAATTCATTAAATTCCCGGCACAGTACCGCCATCTGGCCTGATATACCCTATGTCAGCTCAGCTAATGGATTTGCTAAGCAAAAACCTGCAGAAAATGCAGGATCAGGGTAAAATAGTGAAAAGCAAATCTCCTACAGGGGCACAAATTTTATTTGTCCCTAAACCTGACCATTCAATGAGGCTCTGTGTAGATTACCACCAGTTAAATAAACTAATGGTGGCCAACAAGTACCCGCTACCCCTAATGAAGGAGATCCGCCACCTGGTGGCTGGAGCCCAGATATTGACTAAACTCGACTTAAAAGATGGCTATCACCTCCAGAGAATAAAGGAAGGAGATAAGTGAAAAACAGCATTCCAGTCCCGATACCGCCACTTTGACTACAGAGTAATGCCATTTGGGTTGGTGAATGCACCAGCCACATTTCAGGGCATGATTAACAAAGTTCTGCGCGAACTTTTATATCATAGGGTGGTGGTATACCTGGATAATATCCTGATTTAATCCGAAACTGAGAAGGAACATATCTACTTGGTCTAGAAGGTGCTCTGTCGCTGGAAAGAATATAGATCTAGCAGGATCAACTACCAAGTTGGTTATTCACGTAAGAACAGTTGAGTTTTTAGGTTATATTGTGGCAATCGATGGAGTTACCATGAGTGAGAGAAAGGTTGAAAGCATTAAGAATTGGAAGCCACCGAGGTCCGTAAAGGAGGTTCAAATATTCATTGGCTTTGCCAATTTTTACTGACATTTCATGAAAGATTTCTCTAAAATCTGCAAGCCTTTTACCGAAATATTGAAGGGCGACCCTAGGAAATTTGGCTGGGGGCAGGAACACGATAGTGCATTTGAGGAACTTAAAAGAAGATTCATCTCAGCCCCAATACTCTGTCATTTTTACCAGGACAGAGAAACCATAGTGGAAACAGACGCTAGCGATTTTGTGCTAGGGAGTGTCCTCTCACAGTTTAAGGACCAAAAGCTACATCCAGTGGCTTTCCACTCCTGAAAGGTGAGCCTGGCTGATCGAAATTATGAGATCCATGATAAAGAGCTTCTAGCAATCCTCTAAGCATTCAAAGAGTGCTTACAGTACCTGGTGGAAAGAGAAAAACTAGGAACAGTCTATACTGATTATCAAAATCTACAGAACTTTCTTACAACTAAGGTATGGAATCTGCGGCAGATACGGTGGGCTCAACAACTGTCAAACTACAATTTCAAGATTTTCTTTAAACTGGGAAAATGAGGCGGAAAGCCTAATGCATTAAGGCGACGGCTGGAGAACTGTCCTGAAGAGGGAGCTTCGCATAGCGAACAGCAATCCTACAGCCTTCTTACTTCCAAATGACACTGGTTCATTTAAACCAACCAGGAAGGGAGGAATAATTAATTTGCCCAGAGTCTACAGGTTCCTTGTGGATAAAATTGCTATTCTCAAAACCATGAATGCATACAAAAGAGTACTGACAAGCAGCTGGACAAGACCTGTATGGATTGGAAAATTTCATAATCTCAGCCAAAGGACAAGGGCGGGTAGGATCTGGAATGGCCGTTGGATTGCCAACTGGAACATAAGCGTGCTTGGCACTGAGCAGCGGAATGGCAGCCAAATACGTGATGGGCATTGGCAGAGGAGTAATCGACAATGATTATAATGGAGAAGTTAAGGTTTTCATGATAAACCATGGAAATTGAGAATGCCAGGTCCGCAATGGGGACCGAATGGCACAAATGATGCTACAGAACATAAACTGGGCTAAGACGATAGAAGTTGACGGACTTGAAAACACAGCAAAAGACAAAGGTGGATTCGGAAATACAGATGTATTACCAAAACAATGAACTGCAATACTGAGCCATGTAGTGGTTGACTACTTGTAAGCCAACCAAGCCGAAAATGAGTTCCTCAGTGAAATACATCACCAAACAAGATGGAACCAAGGAATAGTCCTGATGTCTAAGGTAATAATATCCAAGGTCGATATTGGAAAATACAACCAAGAGCTATTAAAGAGAATTGCAGATGCAGGACAGGGCGATCAAGATTGGCACGAATGTACACAGGAATTGGAGGTATTGACAAACAAGGGCAAACCACTACCAAGTCACTGGGCAATAACCAAAGGATCAATCTACTACAAGAATCTTCTATACATTAGGGAAAACAAGCAACTACAAACAGCTATGGCCAAAGTATGCTATGATTCAAAAGTAGCAGGACACTTTGGGCAAGAAAGGTCAATGGAAATAATTACCAGAGACTTTGACCGGAAGGGACGGTCAGCTTGGATCAATGACTACATAGAGTCATGTGGTGAATGCCAATATAATCAATCACTACGATATTCGTTGTTCAGTCTGTTACAGCCCCTGGATGTTCCATTTGCTGCTTGGTTATCCATATATTTCGACCGACTTCATCACACAACTACCAGAGTCACAAGGATGAACACAAATTATGCTAGTCCTAGATCAGTTTCCAAAGATGGTTCCCTTTATAGGTCTAGAAAATAATGCCATGGCTAAGGATTTTGCAAATGTATTCAAGAGGGAAGTCAGGAAGTTACATGGACTTCCAGCTGAAATTATCTCTGACATGGATGCAAAATTCCCAGAAGACTTCTGGGAATCCCGATGCAGAAGTTGAGGGATAAAACAAAAGATGTCTACTGGGTACCACCCGCCAACTGATGCACTAACGGAAAGGACCAATCAGGTGCTGCAAGGATACACCAGGAACCTTGTCAACTATGATCAAATGGACCGGTACCAGTTGCTACCACAAGCTGTGCATTCCTACAACAATTCAGTAACGAATTCTGATGGCATGTCACCATTCTACGCAAACTATGAATTCCATCCACGAACAGAATGGATCTAGGAATGCAAAGCCCAAAGTCCAGGTGCCTAGCTATACGCCTACTGGATGCAAACAATACAACAACAGGCCAGAGAAGCTTGGGAACAAATTCGGGAAAATATGAGCCTGTATTACAACTGTAAGGCTAGGGAACAACCGGACATCGCAGTCGTGGACATGGTCATGTTAAATGCAAAAACCATATGCACCAAGGGACCTTCTAAGAAGCTTAGCCCCAAGCTGAATGGCCCCTTTAAAGTATTAGAAAAAAGGGGAGGACACGCCTACAAACTAGAAATATCTTCAGGATGGAATATCCATCCCATATTTCACGTATCCTTACTGGAACCCTATCATATATCCAATCAGCCAGGAAGGGAGCAGCCTCCCCGCGAACTGGAGGATATTGAGTCAGAATTTCAATGGAAGATGGAGAAAATTGTAAAGAGTGAAATAATCTCTTGCATCAGGAAGGTTAGGGACGCAACCGACAGATGCGTGATTTAGTATATTTTGTTAAGTGGTATGGTTGTTACGAGGATGAATTACTTGGGAACCACCACACCACCTGGAGCAGGCACAGGAATTGGTGGAAGCATTTCAGAGGGAGAATCTGGATATGCAAATGCGGGCAGATATTGAATGAGTAGGAAAAGGTTTTCCTCACGTGGCGAGGCAAACATGTTAGGTTTTTTACCCTACCAAGTGGAGTTCAAAAAATGGACCTGTAATATTGTTTTTAGTTTTAATGTTTATTTTGATGGTTTTGATAAGAGAGGGTAACATTGGGAAAAAGGGGATTCGAGACGACCCCACGAGGGAGGGAGCTCATGTTAGGCAAATCGGTACAAGGTACTGGAATCTAGCACCGAATTTATACGAAAATTGGGGTGAGATACTACTATTACCCCTCTGGCCTCCTTGTGGGGCCCGAATATAACCTATGGCGCCTACCGTAAAACGTGTCCCGTTACCAAAAAACGGAAAATTGGTGCTGCTCTTCCAATACCATATACATCGCCGCCGACCGACCGACCGGATGCTTCTCGCTGCGTCCATGACCAGGGAGACTCGGGCGACCCAGTACAACTGGAATCAAGTGCATAAGCTCACTGTCTGTAGAGTTGTGGCCCATTCTGTTCAGCCCCCGCATGAATGGACCCAAGTGATGTGACTCTCGGTGCAAAAAAGAGCATAGGATCAGTGGGCCCTAAGAGAAACGTGAGAACCTACTCAGACCCTGAAAACAGGTCTATCTTGCTCTACGAATCTATCAGACCAGATTGATAGGGAGCGGCATAGCAATATCATACTGTATAGGACGGATCATAAGTCTTAAGTCATCCGGCAACCCCTCTGCAATACACGGGGAAAGCTGGCAGTATGCAGATAGGTCACCAGCCAAGTTTGCCACTTGCAGTTCTAACAAACCATTGGTTAATTTCACGATGGACTACCTAAGTTTAAGCGCCAGGACAAGGAACGACATTTCCGACTGACAAATGGTTCACCCCATCAGGATGTAAAGGAGCTCAGACGTGTCGATAAGCTGGCGGGGTACCAATATTCCTACGGTCAAACAGTTATCGCATTTAGGTTTGAATAATGAAAACGGTTGCAAGTCTATTAAAATATTGAAGTTAGAAGTAGTCCAGGATCACTAAGACGTGGAATAAAAACATTGTAGTGCCTCCTAAGCTTTAGCTATTATCAACCAATGGAGAAGAGATCTCATGAATATAAGAAGTTTTACTTGAAAAATCTTTATTACTCTCCTTCTGAGCCTTCCTAGACACTCTCCGTTTACCAAGAAAGATTGAAGCCTAGTCAGATTCACTTGTCCTTAGAATCGACTACTCTTAACAGTCCGCTCTCTTCTTTTTTCTAACAACATAAAAGGGCCATAGAGTAAGCTGCTGAGGATCTTTTAACATTACTAAATGTGTATATTTTTTGCATTTAGCATGACTTGATCCTGACCTGAATATTAGTTAGTTGCTTGGCCTTGTTCTTATAATATTTGCTCATATTTGCCCCCGTTTGCTTTAGCCCTTCTTGGACCTGTTGATGTATTGTTTGCATCGAGTACGTGTATAATTGAGCCACTGGATTTTTGACTTCGCGTTCTTTCCTCTATTCTGTCTGTAGTTGGAACCCACAGTTCGCATAGAATGGTAACATCCTATGCAGATTTGTAACCGAGTTGTTATATGCAGGTTCAGCTAGTGGTAACAACTGGTACCAGTCCGCCTGTTCGTAATTGACAAAGTTTCTTAGATATCATTTCAGTACCTGGTTGGTGCTTTCTGTTTGCCCATCTGTCTGAGGGGGGTACAGAGTGGACATTTTTCGTTTTATCCCCCAGTTTTTGAATACGGACTCCTAGAATTCCCATTAGAATTTTGAATCAATTTCATATATGAATTCGCCATGGAGCCTATGTAGTTTCCTGACTTCCTTCAAGAATACATTCACCACAGCTCTTGCCCTTGCATTGTTTCCACCATAATGAAGTAAACCATATTTGTAAAATGATTCCCTGCTACCCTAATTTGGGTTCTCCCTGGCGATTCTGGTAGTTGTTTAATGAAGTCGGTAGATATGGATGACCAAACAGCAAATAGTACTTTCAAGGGTTGCAATAGACCAAAATGTGCACGTAATAGTGACATATTATATTGACAATGATTATACGACCGCATATACTCATTGAGCTATACCATTAGAGCCTTCCAGGGAAGGTCAGGCGTAATTATTACCAGGATCTTTTCCTGCTTAAAGTGTCCTGCAAACTTAGAGGCATGACATTCTTTGGCTATGGTTGTTTGCAGCTTCTCGTTTTCTGGGATGTAGAGGCGATTCTTGTAGTATATTAAACCTGCTGTTACCACCCACTGACTTGGTAGTGGTTTGCCCTCGTTTTGCAGTTTTTCTAATTCCTACATGCTTTCTTGATAAGCTTGATCATTCTGACCGGCTTCTTCAATGGTCCTGAATAGTTGCAGATAGTATTTATAATTTCGACCTTGGATATTATCGTATTAGAGATCCGCCTATTTTTTTGTCATCACTACCTTGCTGATCTATCTCATCTAAAAACACATGTTCAGATTGATCTGCTTGCATGTAGGTAACTTCTACCTGGGGCAGTGAAGCGGGGATTCATTTCGGTGAGAGATCAGTATTTCCTAATCCTACCCCTCCTCTCTGTGTGCATTAAAGTGTGTCGACTTCACATTTATCAGATGTGTTGATATTCTTAATCATTATATGGTCTATGCAGTTCCCTCTTCAGACAGGGTAATCTTGCTTGCCAGGTTTCATCATGATCAGTATGACTTCCCCTATGAAATTAAGGTCGATTTCGTCTCCACCTATGCTGATCCCATACTTGGCAGGCAATACACGTGGGGTCCTAAGCGAGTATAGGTTCCTGTTGGCGCAACCCTATTACGATCCATGTTTCTACCAGCAGGTGTGCTTTGGCTAGGATTACGAAATCCCTTAGTACGTATAGGTCATATCCTGCTGTAAGTCGGAAGCCATTTATGGGCCTCTTCGCTTGTCCCTCCTGTATCAGGGATTTAATTCTTAGTGAACTTGTAGACTGATTCCTTGTATCCTACATTTCTTTCTCAAAATGGTATTTGTTTGAATATATCATGTTGGTTTTGAAATGAGTTGGTTTGAGAATTAAGTATTGGGGATGCACAGCTCCGTACTTGGGATGGTAATCAATCTCTCGGCTTATTGTATCTGGTTTTCCAGCACTTTTTCTTCTTTGACATATAATTTCAAAATTGTAGTTCACTAGCTCTTGTGTCAAGTGTATCTGCCTTGGATTCCATCCTTTGTCAGAAAATGGAGTAGGTCTTGGTGATCAGTATATACAGTGACTGGTTCCCCTGTTCTCATTAAGTATTGTTTCTATCCCTTCAATGCTTGTAAGATGGCCAGCCACTCCTTATCATATCTCTCATAGTTGTGTTCAGCCAGGCTCAATTTGCATTAATGAAAGGCCACTAGGTGTAGCTTTCTGCCCTTAAATTGGGACAGGACACACTCTAGTGCATTGTAACAGGCATCGGTTTCTACTATCATCTCTCTCTCTGGGTAGAAGTAGTACAATATTGCGCTGGTGATAAATTGTAGCTTTATTTTCTCAAATGCCTTATATTGCTCTGGTGAACAGCTAAATTTTTTTTGATTCACTTTCGGCATTTTGGTTATTGGTTTGCAGATTTTCGAAAAGTCTTCAATGAAATGCCACCACACATTGTCGAAGCCAAAGAATATTTGCACCCACTTAACCAAAGAATATGCCATTCAATTTTTTATTCATTCCACCTTTCTTTCATTGATGGTTACTCCGTATGTTACCACAATATTGATAACAAAGTCGAACATATCAATATTGAAAACTAATTTGGTGGTTGACAAATAATATAATATTCTCCCAACAGAGCGAGGACTTGTTTGAATTGCTTGGTATGTTTATCTTCATTGTCAGAATAGATTAGGGTGTCGTCAAGGTATACAACCACACTATGATCAAGAAAGGTTTTCCCAAATTTTATCATCAACATTGCTGGAAAGAAGGCCACTCCATGAACCAGTCCAAATGCCACTACTTTGTATTTAAAGTGACCAGTTAGAGTATGAAATGCAGTGTTCCACTCATCACCTTCTGGGATCCTTAGGAGGTGGTATCCATCTTTAAGGTCGAGTTTGGTGAATATAGTTGTTCTAACGACTCTAGCCCGGAGTTCATTCATAAATGGCAGTGGGTATTTGTTGGCTCTTGTTATTTAATTTAGTTGATGCTAGTTCACAAATAGTCTCATTGATCCATGAGGTTTGGGAATAAAGGAAAATTGGTGCTTCTGCGGGTGACTAGTTCCAAAATGTCGTTCCCGGGTCCCAAACCTTTGGCATGTATTTGCGCAGCAGATCTTGCTGAGGAGCTGACTCATGTTTAATTGGTCACAAAGGAGGTTCCATTCCAGGGACCAGTTCAATAGCATGTTTGAATATTCTCCCATCAGGGCTTTCGATTGTTTCAGATAGGAAAACCTTCTTAAACTTATGATACTGTTCAGGTATCAGAGGTAGAAGTGTTTCCTCTTCTTTGTGCATGTTATTTATACTTCCCATATACTGTGCTTGTGGGTCATATGCCACGATTTCTTACTATTCAAACGAATAATCATCTTTCTGTTTGAGACTTTGACTTTGATACCAGGTATCATTAAATTCCCACTTGTATCCAGGATTGGTTACTGTTGTTAAAGCTGACAAGGCTAACAACAACTAGCAGGGCTATTAAGGGGTTAGTTTGTGTTATGATTGGTTTCAAGTATCGTTTGATACTTAGTTTGTTTTATGCTGGGTTTTATGTATCAGGCTAATACCCGATATATTTTATGTTTTGTTTTATATATCAGGATGATACATATTTTGTTTGCAGTACCGTTTAGGTACATGAGGTATATGCTTTATTGGAGGACTTTACAAGCGGAGCTTGGTTATATCAGTTGATTGGAAATCAAAGTGAAGGATATGGAAAGCTTGAAAAAGGGAGATCATGTATTTAAGACTACCCCTCAGGAGCTTAGACAGGGCAGACCTCACCAGATAGAGTTTTCAATATACTTAGTTGAGCAGTTAATTCTTTTGGGTTCTTACGATACCACAGCAACCAAGTCCAGGACTTAGAGAGGCTGTCGATATAGTAATCGACGGCTAGTAAAGAACATATCAAGATCTCCGGTAGTAATACTCACTTGAAGTACCGCCAGTTTGGGATGTTAGTTACTATCGTTATACTTTTATGAGACGCATATTAGTTGGTGCCTGATACACCTAGGGAGGGGTTACATTTTTTTAACATCCACAATTAGTTAAGTTAGAAGCAGGCGGAGGTTAGGAAAACTCAGGCTTGTAAGGAGTTGCCCAGGATAGGTGACGAGCGACTACAGACGAGGTCAGGTAAGCAGATCCTGGGACAGAACTTACCAAAAAGAAAGGCAGTCAGAGCAGCAAAGGTGAACGACTAACGGCATCCAGCTTCAATGAATACGAAGGAGAAAGACAGTTATCGCGAGACCGAACAAAGCAATTGCTAGTGGAATCAGCGAAAGAACTAGCTAAAGGGAAAAGGAGAACTCCAGGAGAGTTCCTCTGTACCCTAAATGGATTGAAGGGGATGCAGGTAGTAGCACCCAAGGACGTTCCAAGCAGCTCAGACAGCTTAGAGAGCTCCGCTAGCTCTAGTGATTCCGATGCCATGTCCAATCCAGAACCTAGTAATATACCAGTAGCTTGAGAGCCATCCCCAGCAAATACAGGGAAGCTTAGCATCAAGGTCCCTACACCCAAGAGGTTCTGTGGTGAAGGAGAAGACATGAAACCAGAGGGGTTCTATCGTTGCTACCAGTCAGTCCAGTTATACCTAAGACTACACGGAGCCAACTCCAAAACAGACAAAACGGGAAACTACTGGATACTGTACACAGAAGGGAGATCTTAGGAAGCAGCTTTGCAGGCGGCAGAAAACTATAGCGAAGAGTTGACCAGAGAGCAGCTTATTGACTGGTTAAGAGAACGATTTCAGTCATCTCGCCAGAAGGATGACCTCTACAAACGATTCCATGAGATTTAGCAAGTCAAGAACACGAAGATTCATCGAATCACCTTAGTGGCTACAAACCTGGTGATGTACCGATCACATATACCCAAATGCACTATTTCCGAATATGACTTCATCCAAAGGTTCTTCCAAGACATGCACACTAGGCTAAGGCGAGATGTCGCATCATGGTACAATTCTAGAAAAACAATCAAGACCACGATAGTCTATGCAGAGAGAGTCTATACAATCCTCCACCATACAGGAGCCTATGGAAAGGATAAGCAGCACGATCCATATAAGGATGACAACTCCAAGAAGGACTACAAACCTCAATGGAATGAAAAGGAATCTAGCAAAACAAAGTATCCTAGAGAGAAAGGAGCATGCTCTACCTGCGGCGGTAAAGGACATATGGCCAAGGGTTGTCCCAACAAAAGTGACAAGGGCAAAGGAAAGACACACCAAAAAGGAAACATCATTAAATCTAGTTGAAGAAGCCAGGAGCAAAGATGAAGTATATGTCTACACCTTAGAAGTCGTGACCAATGCATCAGTACAGAACACGCTACCCCAGGGTGATAAGAGTCTCACAGCATTGGAAGGAATGATCCTGATTAACAGCAAGCAAGTGAGAGCCCTATTTGATACAGGAACCATAGGAACAGATCTATTGAGCGCAACCCTTGTCAATACACAGGAAATCCCTTTTTACCGAAATGGAAACTCCTGCAACTATACATATGGCTATGAAAGGGTCACGATCTGAATCCCAGAAAGAATGCAATGTCAGCATAGCGATTGGGAAGAGGGAGACTACTGGCAATAGAATTGTGGAGGGAAACTTAGCCAAGTACGATGCCTTGATTGGAATGCCATTTCTATCGCGAAAAAGAGCATCAGTCCAATGTGGCTAGCAGAGGATTCACTTTCCTTACCATAAGATATGGGTTAATTGCACACAAACAAGTGCCAGAATTGGAGCATCGGTGACAAGCACAGAAGAGATAATAGAACAATACGTAAAGGTATTCCCATATCCGATTCCTGAAATGTTACCACCTTCAAGGAAGATCAAACACCGAATCATATTGTAAGACCCAGAGAATCTGAAGACGATGCCAACATACTCAGTACCAGAGAAGTACGCGATTCGACTCAAAGCATGGCTTGAGCAGAAATAGCCAGTACCAGTCATCGATAGAGCACAAGTGTCAGGAGCCGCACCAATGTTTGTGTCAGTAAAAGGGAAGCCAGATGGCATGATCAGATGTCTAGAAGACAATAGAGCGTGATATGAAAATACTCAGAAGGATGATAAACCTATTCGGAACTAAGGGAGACTACTCAATGCATTAGGAAGGGCATGATACCAAAGCAAGATCGACCTAAGCGATCCATATTTTCAAACTTGGGTTCACCCAGACGATGTCAAATATCACAGTTTCAAAACACCCTTCACTGGTTTCTTCAATAAAGTTATGTTACAAGGAGCCATGAATGCACATCAATATTCATGAGGATCATGTCTAATCTAATAGCTGACTACGAAAGAGAGTTTGTTTGTGTGTATATCAACGATATACTCATATTCTCCAATGCAGAGTCCGACCACTTGAAACACATTAAAGCTGTCGGTAAAAGGTTGGAAAAAGTGGAGTTCTTTGCCAGCAGACAGAAGTCGGACTTCTTTGCTAAAGAAATACAACTATTAGGTCACGTCATCAAAGATAAGGGGCTTAGAGTATCCCAGAAAAGATTAGGAGGCTAGCTGAGTGGGAAACACTGAAGAATAAGAAGCAACTGCATGAGTTCCAAGGATTGGTAAACTCCATTAGCCGATTACCACCACATATCGCCAGTATCACCACATCTAGGACGGATCTTATCGGAAATGAGGAGTTTGTCTGTTCACCAACACATAATCAGTGCATTGAGAATGTGAAGGAGATCGCCAAACAGAACCAGGTTATGATATCAATCAACCACATCTCAGGACAAAAGATATCGCTCATCACCAATGTCTCAGAATCAGGGGTAGGTGCTTGGGTAGGAGAAGGAGACACACCTGAAACAGTGAGGCCTGCAACATTGCACCGCAGGAAATTGACCCACTCATAGATGAACTATTGAACTACCGATAAGGCGGCACTTGCAATTATGGATACTTTATCCTCCTTTGATGATATACTTACAATTCATGAATTTACGATAATAACTGACCACCAACCATTGATGTACCTGAAGACAGCCAGGAACCACTCTGGCAAGCAGCTCAGGTGGCGAACCCACTTGGGAAAATACCAGGCAGAGATAGGTTATAGGCCTGGGAAGGAAAAGTATTTAGCAGACCCTCTTTCCCATATTGATGAGCAATTTGACCTAGACCTAAACTACGCTCTAGACCCTACCAACGAAGAGGACTCAAACCCTCATAGTATACCTTTCACAACCTCAAATATGTCGCGCTTTGAACCACTTCCTACTGAAGAACCGCTTCCATATGATAACTCTGTTTGTTCTTCAGGGCAGGAATCGATTCTGGAGACAGAGTCACCCTAGAATCAGCAATCATGAGAGAAACTATGCAGCCAGGAAGTGGAGTACATGCTATGATTGGCAGTGTAGCATCCATGAGAACAAGAAGCTCAGAGACAAGATAGTCCTACCAGAAACAGTCTATAGCTACGACGAAAGAAATTGCATCTTGCTACCCACAGGGTAGATACTGGACATAGATGCAGTCAGGAGACGTTTGAACTTGCAACTAGGAGATCTGAGTTCTGAATACCAAGAGTGGGAGAGTCCTTATTACCATCAGGCCACGGAGGCTAAGCAGCCCCTCTACACCAATGCGGCAGTAGGCCAATCAAGGCTTATACCAGTCATGGAACCACCTACCCTCCTTTACCAGCAACATACCCTCTACGAGCTCTAATAGGATGAGGAGGAGGAAGTACCATGCCTGGAGCGAGTACAAGACGAATGAGATACAGCAGCAGTGGTGGCAGAGATGAGGAGCCAATGGAGAAGACTGATGGTGGAAGCCTACAGGAACGAGGACCAGTAGAAATAAGGCTCTGACTCTAGCAACACAGGGAGAAGTGGCAAGCTATCCCACTTCAGAATTGGCGATGGACTAATGTATGCAACAACCAGCCAGGTCAATATTGCCTATACATACCCAAGGGACATGCAGTGAATGGGATGCCGCTAAGGCAGATCGTCATTGATGAGATTCACAACGGAAGATATCACAGCGCAGAAGGGAACCTACACTATGCTACAGAGTTTATATTCTGGCGTGAGCTGAGGCAGGGCTTTTGGGACTATGTTCGCCAATGATATTTATGCAAAAGGAAGAAGGAACACAACCAGCTACTTGAAGGAGAGGCACAGTCTATGGCAGTACCCTACGAGATATTCACCTCCTACGCTATCGACTTTGCAGGACCATTCAATAAGTCTGCAAAAAAGAGTAGTAAACTGAACTGGTACTTGTGGATAGGGCAGTTGGATTCACATGGTTTATTCCTACACATTCAAATGGTCAGAAGTGGACACACTGAGCCCCCTCCGACACCAAAACTTCACTCCGTATGGAGTACCCTCTCCAACTATCAGCGATGCAGACCCACATTTCACCACACAGCTTTGGGCTCAATGCATGAAGTCTTTGGGGATCGAACACATTAAGGCAATACTTTTAGGCACAAACGACTCCCAAGAGGATTACAAGACACTCAGGAAGAAGAGCATCAGGTCCGAACCTCTACAGACAATCATACCCCTCCAGCCCCGGCGTTCGGCCAGGAGTCGTCACAGGTAACTTGTGCAGTTGCTCGTTCAGTTAGAAAATTGAGAAATTAGAATACATCTAGTAACCCGGTATACCTCGTGGCCGTCCGTCCAACCGGATGCTGTCCGATGGGTATACGGGAAGACATCTCTGGCTACATCAGGGAACTGGAACGAAGCGATTCCGTTAAGGGCTAGTAGAGTTACACCCTGTTGAAGTCAAGAGAGCATGGGTAGTCCTAGATGGGTATGAAGGCACAAATGCAGTAGGCTCCTCCAACACACACACTGAGAGTACGCTGACGCCCCCATGATGCCTATAAGGTTAATGGACGTATCAGAACAAGTTGATGAGGAGAGGCAGTGAATACGAGAATTTATTGGCCTGATCGTGAACACTAGTGATCATGAAAGCCAGCTGCAGAGCCGGATAAGACGGCACGAAGCAGACCTGACCAACAACCAAGCTGGCCCTTTGGAGTTCTAATAAGTTATTGGTACATTCCAAACTTGGGCCATATCTTAACAGCCGAAAGAAGCATAACAACTTACAGTAAGTGGGTCCACATCCCCAGAGAAGTCAGGAGCTCTGATCATACTATCAGCTGTACAGGAGAGGAGAAAGCTTTAGGGAAAGCGGGTTCGCTCTCAGATCAAGAGACGAAGGAGTGGGAGAAATTTAGTATTTATATGTAAACTAGTTGTAGTCCACGAATACCAAGACACGGGATATAAATATTGAAGTCCCTCACGAGCTTTAGCCAAAGAAAAGCAACCGAGAAGTAAACTTATAAATATAATAATTTTTACTCTAAAATCTTTACCTACGAGCCTTCCTAGACAATCGCCGTTTTCCGAAGAAAGACGGAAGCCTATTCCGATTCGCTTGCCTTTAGAATAGACTACCACTAACAGTATATGGATATTTCTCCTTGTTACCAAGGCTCAACATATGACTATTGGATATCTCGAAGTAATACCTCTGGAATCATCCAAGCTCAGAGCTGATTTCATCCTCCACGACAAGTCAATTCTTGAACCTCGTCCACCAAAGTTTATCACCTCAATCCCAACCCTCCTACAGGACTCCCTTCAGGAGATTGAATTCCTACCACACCCCTAGCAACCCTGCTTGTTCAACGACCCTAAACTCCTAGTTACACCTCAAGATTTCACGGAAATCTACAAACAACGTCACGGGCAATCCTTCCGGTAGCCCTCCCTTGTTGACTACGACATTGGGGAAAGTTGTTACGATCCTATGCTGTTAACTGACTTGCAACAGGTAACTACTTCTCTGTAGGTTGGAAGAAGATAACCAGGCCCTCCTTATAGTACGGTACAGGGCGTGGCGCCAATTTCAGCAACCAAGGTAGCAGTACTATTGCAACGACTAGTACTAGGCGAGGATCAACTATTGTCCTTAGGCCTATGCCAACGTTGTATTGATAGCGAAAACCCTATGGTTCCTATCATACAACGCCAATAGAGGAGTGGGAAGGTAAAGAGGAAAAGTAATTGTATAGGAAAGCACTTAGGGGGTGTTTGGCCCGCCATGATTCTGATTTGAAAACATGATTTTACTTCAGATCATGATTTGAAATCAGGTGGTGTTTGGCGTGCCCACTTTATAATCTGATTTCATTTCTGATTCTGATATGGAATTTGTATACTTGATTTGGGGTTATAGAATGTAATAATTCTTTGACAAATAGGTTAGGGTAAAGTGATTACTTTAACAGTTAATAGAGGAGGTTATTGTTTTTAACATAAATATTATCATAGCAAGAGGGTTTGTTTCTATGTAAACCCTACCAGCCAAACACACTGTGAATCACAACTACTGAACCAGTTTTATCCTTCACATTTTCACACAGAGAGTACGCTCTATTCACCCACAGTTTCTCAGCAAAGCCGACTCAGAAAGCGATGACAACCTCAACGACAAAAGGCCCTAAATCCAAAGCGGCCAGGGAAGATAATAAAGACAAAACCCTCCTTGATGAGCTGCTCAAACAATGCGATCTTGGCCGAAGAGCAGGAAACAGCTTTAAACCACAGGCTTGGAATGAAGTTACGGTGATGTTTAAGAAAGTTTTCTCTCCAGAGATTAAGGTTGAACAAGTAAAGACAAGAGTGCGGCGGGTAAGTGTAAAACGGTTTGGAATTCCTCAAAGATATACAACTAATCAAGTGTGAATAGCTCAAGAAGGCTTATGAGGTGTTTGAGGGCTTAAAAACCAACTCTGACTTTGGCTGGAATGAGATAGATCAGGTTGTAACTGCACCAGAGGAAGTTTGGATGGAATATATTAAGGTAAGTTTGTAAATGTTAATGCACCTAAGAGGTAGTAGATTTTCTTGCTAACTTGATAATATTATGAAAATATAGGCACATCCCAAGGTACGCCAATTCTGGAACTCAACATTGAAGTTCTATTCCGAGATGAAGACCGTCTTTGAAAATACGATGGCAACTAGGGAGCTAGCTACTGCTACTGGAATGAGAGTACAGAAGAGACACCATTCTGTGTATACCTTTGAAAGTAGCAGTAGTGATGCAGACCCAGACGCAGAGATCTCTTTACCCAATGTCTTTGCTCTACACTCTATCGATCCACTGAGTCCAATTGCCTTTAGGCCTTCAGGTGATACAAGAGCGTCCGTTGAGCTTTCCTCTCCGGTTACGAACCTATATTCGAAAAGGAGAAAGCGAACAAGAACAAGCCTTACCCAGGTCAGCATTCAGGCGATAGCTGGCAGCATTGAGTCCTTGGCTACCTCAATCTGTGAAACTTGCCAGAAGGTTGAGGCGACTTTGGTACATCCGGTTGATACTATTGTGAATGGGCCTCCAATTCTCTTTCATTCTGGCGGGCTTGGACTTCTTACTCCTACTACTCCAATGGAGCATGCGGTTCTTGTTCTGAACAAGATACTGGAAAATACAGCCATTACGGTCAGGGAGTACCGGGAGGCGTTGGCTTCATTGAAAGAGAATCCAATTGAGTTGTCTATTTTTGCCTTTGGTATTCCGGTTATGCAAAATGATTGGATTGAGCGCAATATTCGCTTGGTTGGTTTTCAAGGTATGATTTAGTATGTTTGAATTAAGTGTGCATGGTTTCAATGTTGTTTGTTTTCTAGTTATCAAGACAAATACTAATTATACATGGCGCTATCAGACAGTGGGGCTTTATAAGCACAGTAGTCCTTCCACATGATCCGTGCAATTTGAGAGCGCATTTTGACGGCCTTCCTCTTTTGACGTCGACTAAGGGTTGACTGTGATGGTGGATTGTTTTCTGGTACTAGATGGCTATTGGTAAGTGTTTGGCTTGTTTGTATATCTTCAGTTGTATTAGTTTCTGCGGGCAAACTCTGCTGAGATTCTGCTATGCCTTCTTCTTGTGCCATCTCTTGTGCTGTATCTCGAATGTAGTCAAACCTATATTAGTTATCTGGATACCAATATAGACCCTGCAGTGATTAATCTGAGAACTTACCTTGACTCCCCTGTTCATTTTCCTCCAGCCCATCTCTTGTTCCACCAGCTCTGGTAATAAAATTATGCAAGCAGCACAAAGCTCTAATGAGTTTGCCTTGTGTTTCCAAATAATAATAAAATGGCTTTTAATAGAATGCGAAAGCGTGCCTTAAGTGCTCCAAGGATTCTTTCAACAACATTACGGAGGGATGCGTGACGGAGATTGAATAGTTCTTTTGCATTCTGTGGTCTAAGTAGAAGAATCATTCGCTTTTAGTAAGAATTCCAGTACTACCCTTAGTTTCCAAAATGCATCACATAATTGTAAGACTACTGAACAAGAAGTACAAGATGACAGACTTACACTTGATTTGCTTGTGCTTGGGCCTTTAGATGATAGCGAACCCCACGATATGGTGCCAGAAGCGAAGTTGAAGAACCATAACCAGCGTCTGCAAGGTAATATTTGCCATCAGGTATTGTAAATCCCTTTTTCTTTGCATCATCAAGCACTTGAGAATCGTGGACTGATCAGGCCCAACCAGCAAGAACATATTGAAAGGTAAAGTCAAATGAGCATACCACCAAGATATTTTGAGCCGTATAACCTTTGCGACATCGATATATTGAGCTCATCCTTGCTGGAACTGTCACCGGAATCAGAGTCCCATCTAAGGCCCCAATCTAGTTCTGGAAATAAGGATAGAACTTGGGTGACTTGCTGATTGCTTGAGGAACTGGAATATATCCAAGTTCACTGTCAGCCTCTGCTGGCAGCTTTATATAAAATCTTTCCAATAGCAGAATCCCATCCAGCACTTCATATAAATGGCGTGAAATAGTCTCACCAGAGTGAGGGAAACACTGCTGCGCAGTTCGGTTCTAGGCATCCGTAGAGACAATATACGAAAACATATGAAGTTGGAGCTCGACAGTCGACCTCTTTGTATCGTGAAGGCCACCATGTTCCCGCAATTTCTTAGACAGCTTTTGGAAGACTGACAGCTCCATCCGCAAGCATTCCTTGATTCGTCACGGATTCTGAGAGCTTAAAAGCTCATTGGTATATTCTTGGCCACTGCGTGGAGCAGTTTTGGACTGAAATGTCTGGTCCTCGGCTTCAAGCAAGAGATTTATTATAGCAGCAGCTGCAAGGGCCGATGCACTCGCTGCGGATAATATCATCTTGGATAACTCATTCTCCGTCAGATTGCCTTCAATTGGACTCTCCATTTATAAAATTCTGTATATATTAACCCTTAATTAGTATCTTTAATTTGACATTTGAAAGAAGCCTTTCACCAGGTGCTAGAAGAGAATAATATTATTTACCTATAAATATTGTAGCTTTGGTAATTGCTTCTTGTAAGATGAAGGGTTTGGCGTGTTTGCAAGCAGGCAAGGAATAGTGAAAATTTGCTTTGTTAATTGTACTAGAGTTTGGAATAAAAAGAGAAATTTCCAAATGTATATAGCTGAAAATTAACTAATAGTTAGGAGGATTTGCTATTACATTTTTTATAAATATATTATTCTACCTTATATAAGTTAAATTTGATTTGATACATACATTTTTTAAATCTAGTAGTTATACTAGTTACAAAAGTGGGACTAAATCAAAATCAAATCAAGTACTGTTTGGTGTGTCCTTATCTTAAATCATGATTTCAAACCAGCCTGATTTGGTTTTAAAAAATCCGATTTCAAATTGCCAAGACCTGATCTCAAATGAGAATCAGGGGCGGGCCAAACACCTCCTTAGATGGTTGTGTGAAGAGTCCTAACTACAGGCCGGTTTTTTTTTTCATTTTTTTCATTTTTTTTTTTTTTCATAGTATATTCTTTGTTTAAGGTACAAAGCTCGTGTGCATCGCGAGTTATGACGTCGAAAAACCTTTACCTCCCCGCCCCAGGGATCAAAACCCGTACTCCTAAGACCCTCTGGTATCGGCCTAACTGCAGATTCCAACCCACAAATAAACAAGCGCCTAGCTGAAACATCAAGCTGACAGTAAGAAGAAGGTAAGCAGGTAAGCATTAGGAAAACCCTCGACGTAGACTCCAGCAAATAACAAAATAAAAGAAACCATTAATGAAAACCTATCCCAACACTCAAAGAGATACTGGACTGGGAGCCACCTATAACTAGATACGACTGATAGCAGCAGCCATTACTTCAAACCCAACCAGCATTAGCAACAGCCAAGGAGACAGTGCAATACCATGACAGAGCGTAACCGAGAGGGCTTGCGACCGTGGTAAAAGTCGCGAGAGCAGGGGGGTGATGCAGAGTACCACAAAGTGAGGGGGGGCAGTAGGATGCGAGCCGATCCGACCGACGGGAGAGGAGAGGGAGGGTGAGGCAATCAACAGAAACTGCCGACTAGGCAGACCATGGCCACCGCTTTCTTGAATCGTAGACAGAGCACCAGCGACCGAGAGAGAGACCGTTGCGCTACTAGCTGAGGGCGTTCCTAGCCAAAGTCAACAGCCAGCAGAGGCCGTATTGGCAGGGCATCCGGTACCGACAGCGCCGACCGTTAAGGTGATGAGAGCTATTGCCAACCGTGCAAATGCTAGGCGAGGCCTAGCAAAGGCGGGGTATGAGGGGGAGAGGTGACATCCTGAGCTGAACCAGCAAGAAGCCCTATGTGAGGGTATCCCCCAACAAGGGGGACGAGAGGAGGATGGGCCCCCAACACCCCTAGGCAAAATAGCCATCAAAGGGGGAGAGGGAGGGGAGGAGGATAGTTGGTGATAAAACTCGTGGTGTTGAGATTTCAATCGCCGGGTGTGTAGAGGAGACGGAGGATGTCTTAACTACAGGCCGCCTGGAGGTCCTTATATAGGAGCTCTTCCCTCCACCCTAACCCTGGTGACTCATACCTATGAGTCACACTCTCGGCATGACTCATATTGAGTCATACTATGAAATCCATCAGCTGACTCCTATGAGTCAACTGCGCAGCGTCCCCAACCAATCAAAACTCATAAAACAAGTCTTATGTCCTAAAGTGGTCACATGTGTGAAAATCATTACATCATATGACTGACCAATATGGGTCATGTGCACGATCAACCAATAAGAATATAACAATGATTGCACTAGTGTTCATCATGTGAGACCTCATGACTTCTACTGAGTCATAGTGCGAAATCTGACAGCCTTATGACTCATAACTATGAGTCATGTGAAATCCTGCCTGGCTTAGTCACTAATCGTGACAAAAGTGGAATATCCAGTTCTTTTTCCTCAAACATCTCTTTAACCCCTTCTGTGTGGGGATTCGGAAGACACTCACTCTCCTCCAAAAAAATGTCCTCTAGATAATTGTCCATGGATACGGAAAAACCAATCTCTGATATCAAAGAAGTATCTCTAGTGGGTAGCGACCATTCACCTAGATGCTCCAGATCGCTTCTGGCTATCTGCCATCTCTCAAAGCCCAGCGGAGTGAGAAAGTCAGCCCATGGCACTCGCTCCAGTACCCCAAGACCTCTGGATGCAAGACACCCTCCCGTGGAAATATTGGCCGAAAGCAAGGGACAAGGTGTGAGTATGTTCGACCGAAACCTTGGAGAATCGGTTGACAATGATCATTCTATCTCTTACCATGAACTGTCCAGTCAAGCGCAGGTTCTGGCGGTCCAACTTCAACACCATGCAGACCGAATTTCAGGCAGTGAACAGATCATGGGAGAAGAACTAAAACAGGTTCATACCAAGTTGGAAATGCTGGCAGCAGAGACAATCACTTTGCAAACCGCAACCACGAAGAAGCTGGAGGCCACATTACTAGCTCAATAACACCAAGCTATATACCATGAAGCAGTAAGTACTCAACTTCCTGCTAACATTAGTGCAAGAGGGCAGGAAACCCTGGACCGACATCGCTAATTGGAAGAAGACCTAGCCCGCCAAAGAGACGAACTTCTGCAAAGGCTGGTGGCGGCCCAGAAATACCTTCAGCGTACCAGTGTCGATTTAAGAGAACTCCAGAGGCGATTAGAACAAGAACGCATTCAGAGAGAAGCCAATGACTAAAGGCAATACGATGTCAGACGAAATGAATCGCATGTTGGCACGAAGAAGCAAGGCAGTAATGCAACTACAAGTTGCCCGTAACCCAACTAGTATGTGGGAAACAGTGGAAACCAAGCCAGTGGAAAATCGGCCTTTGAAAAAACAGAAAACGGCTGATCGCAGAGAAGAGTTCGGGTTCATTCCCCACAGAGACAATGGACAGGGAGCAGAACGAGGAGATGGAAATTGAAATGGCGGAAAAGGACCACCTGCACCTCCCCTTGCGAATGCATGCAACCTGGGAGATGATGATCCAGGTTCTGAGGACGGAGGTGGCCCCTCGCGGCGAGGTGATGAGCTACCACGGAGACCCATGCCATGTCGAATGTTCTATTCTGGGGGAGATGGATTGGTTGACCGTCTGGGGCAAGTATTGTCCAGGACTAAGTGCCGGCAAGCGGATCCACCATTCAAGTACGAGAATAAGCCTACTCAGGATGTGCAAGTATGGCTATAAATTGCAAGGATTAATTTGGGAGAAACCCATGGCAATGGGAACACAATGAAGAACGCATCAAGTATGCGTCAGGAAGAATGGAAGGAACCGAGTTGGCACCTTTCTGGATAACCTTTCGGAATAAAATGATGGGGGACTTCTGATTCCCAAAACATGAAGGTTATGATTTCTGGATCACTTTCCGGACTGAAGTTACAGAACGATTCTCTAAACTGCATAAGGAACAAAAGACCTTAGCAGAGATGGAGAAGGTAAGGTACACAGGTGACATAGAGAAGTATCTCCTTACCATGGAAAACCACAACATCTAGGCAGAACTATCCTGTATCGCTTGGAGAACTATAATTCAGCAGCAACTTCCTATTGAAGCTATGTGTACGGTATCACAGCAAAATGAGGTCTTGAGTAGCGAATGGATCAAGACAGTCCGCAGGGTTGCCAAAGCGGAAGAATCCTTCAACAAACAACAAGGGCTATTCCAAAAAATGACCAGGGAAAAGTGACTCCCAGAAAAGAAAATGGGAGGAGGAATCCATATCTAGCAACGCAACTGCTGGAAATAAAAAAGTGAAAAACCCCTACGGCAGCTAAAAAGGCTGACAATAAATTGAAAAAACAAGCGGGAAAAGGGAAAAAAGCCCCTACTGAGGGAAAGGTTGAGCTCACAAATTGGGTGTAAGCTCATAACGGAATCATTGAGGAAAAAATTGATGCGCGAAAGAAAGCCAATCAATGCATACGTTGCACTAGGCCTAACCATACTTGCTAGTTCTGTAGGAAAAAGGCCCTGGTATCGGTTATAGGACAAAAACAGGGAAATTTCAAACCCAAACATCGACGACCCCTGGTAACAAAGGGGTAAACAGCACCCAGAACCACGGTGAACCAAGTCAACCAGCCCAGGATTTGGGAACTGGAGGACAGGGATGAAACCTAAACAAGGTTTTCAGGCACCGGCAGCGACGGCGACTGGGTACACAGTTATGGACCCCTTACCGAAACTGAAATCAAAAAGGGGGCTAGAGCTCTGCAAGGTCGCACTAGCAGGTATTCCACCCTACTCTGTGAGAAACTCAAAACTAAAGCGTGAATCACGAAATGCGATGCTGACCTACGGGAGTATAGCATACATTAGAATGACAGGCGAACAAGAAACAATTAACTTGGACAGCGGCTCCTTGTAGTCTGGGACTAACTCTCGAAACCTGAAACTCAAAATGAATAAAGCTAACCGCAAAATTTGATGTATATCGGAACTCAGTACAGAAGACGAATTACATGCGGAAATAAGTCTAGCCTGGATCATGAGAAACCTTCTTGGAAATAACATATAAAACAGGGCGGCTGGACAATGGAACAATTGAAAAAAAGCAACACCATTTAGCACAGCAAGAAAAAGGAAGTTGGATGAAAAGGAGAAACTAGGGCTACCTGGTCAAGACGTCAAAGCAAGTGAGGTCAATCCGTCCCCAAGCTGGACTCCGGCTTTGCAGCCCAGGAAGGTACGATAGACTCATATGTTAATCGAGGCGATTCCTTAAGAATCTACTGAGAACAAGCAAGCTCTCTATCACTTAATGATACGAGTTCGTCTGCAGTTAGACAAACGCAGGTGGCAGGGTAAAAGGCAACTGAATGGGAACCCTTCAGCAACGGGTTAGGACCTCTAGTAGTGGGCTGCCCAGTACACAAAAGACAAAGTTTTTAGTTGGTTTGAGGAGGTTTAAATAGCCGAAACTGTGCGGGCATGATAACAAACACCCTAGTTCCCACAACAACGAATATGTCACACAAAAGACCAGGACAGGCCCCAAGCGGCCATAACAAAAAGAATCAAAACTGAAGCAGCAGCCGCACATCCTTATTCATGCTCAGAAGGCAGGGCAACTATTGAGGCAAATGGAGAACCGATCCATTTTCGTGTTCTATTAGACTCAGGGTCTAATATATTCCTAATCAATCAAGAACTGTTTAATTAACATTGTCTACCAAACTACACACATACAAATAGTTTGGTCATTTACATCTTTGATGGAACTACAGCAGCAAATGGTGGAAAAAACTATACACAACCCATTCTATTAGAAATCAGGAGCAATGCCTACCGATCTCACATTTCATGCGAAATTGCCAATGCTGGAAAATTTGACCTAATCATCCCTTTTGGATGGTGGCATACAGAACATCCCATAAGGCAAATCGAGGATGCACAAAAGTGGATATTTAAAGATGAAAAATGTCAGAGTCAGGTTAATGATGAAGGCATAGACCTGACATTTGAATGGGACGAGACTGTGGCCTATGATTCAGAAGCACAATATATTGGAAGAATTGATGGGGCATCTATTACAGAGGCAAAGAAGTCCCAGCAAATACCACAGGAATACCATGAATTCAAGAGGGTTTTTGCACTGGAAATAGCAGAGAAACTAGAGGGAAGAAGAACTTTTGACCACACCATTAACTTAATACCCGGCGCAGTACTGCCAAGGGGCCCGATATATTCTATGTCAGTACACCAGCCGGATTTGCTGAGCAAATACCTGCAGAAAAAGCAGGATCAAGGTAAAATCGTGGAAAGCAAATCTCCTGCAATGGCTCCAATTTTATTGGTCGCTAAAGCTGACAGGAAAATGAGGCTATGTGTGGACTACCGACAGTTAAATAAATTAACAGTGGCCAACGAATACCCACTAACACTGATGAGCGAGTTCTGCGAGCCGGTAACAGGGGCACAAATATTTACTAAGTACGACTTAAAAGAGGGCCATCAACTACTCTGAATAAAGGAAGGAGATGAGTGCAAAACAGCATTCCGGACCCGATACGCCCACTTTGAAAACCAGGAATTACCATTTGGTTTGGTTAATGTGATCGCCACATTACACGCCATGATGAACAAAATTCTACACTGATTTTTAGATCATAGGGTGGTGGAATACCAGGACGAGATCCTGATCTACTCCAAGACAAAGAAACAATACATCAACTTAGGCAAGAAGGTCCTTTCTCACTTGGAAGAATAACATCTAGCGGTATCAACCTCCAAGTCAGTTTTTCAAGTAAAAACAGCGTATTTTGAGGATTATATTTTGTCAATCAAGGGAGTCACCAAGAGTGAAAGAAAGGTTGAGAGCCAAAAAAATCCGAAGACACCAAGGTCTGTCAAGGAGGTGCAAATATTCATTAGTTTTGCCAATTTTTACTGACATTTCATTAAGGATTTCTCTACAATTTGCAAACCAATTACCGAAACATTGAAGGGCAACCCCAAGAAATTTAGCTTGGGGCAAGAACAAGATGAGGTGTTTGAGGAACTTAAACAACCCTGATTCATCTCTGCCCCAATTCTCGGTCATTTTTTCCCAGACAGAGAAACTATTGTGGAAACTGATGCTAGCCATTTTGCACTAGGAGGTGTCCACTTACAATTTAATAACAAAAAACTACATCTAGTGGCTTTCCACTTCTGAAAACTACACCCAGCGGAACAAAATTATGAGATCCATAATCAGGAGCTTCTAGAGATTTTGGAAGCATTCAAAGAGTGGAAACAGTACCAAGTAGGAACAGAAAATCCAGTGACCGTCTACACAGATCATCAAAATCTACAGAACTTGCTTACAATCAAGGTATGGAACCCGTGGTAGAAAAGGTGGTCTCAACAACTGGCCAACTACAATTTCAAGTTGTCGATCAACCAGGAAAACGAGGCAGAAAGCCGGATTCACTAAGCTGACTGCCGGAGGACAGTCCTGAGGAGGGAGCTGCGCAGAGCAAACAGTGAATACTCAAGCCTTGTCACTTCCAAATCACACTGGTGCAGTTAAACCCACCAGAAAGGGAGGAAAAAAGAATTGGCACAGAGTCTATTGGTTGCTTGCGAATAAAATTGGTAACTCCAAAAGCACAAATGCCTACGAAAGGGTGCCGACTAATAGCCGGACCCGACCTGAATGCAGTAGAGGATTTATAATTCTGGCCAAAGGATTAAGGTTGGTAGAAAGTGGAATTTGTGTTGGATTGCCAACGGGAACATATGCGCAGTTGGCACAGCGCAATGGAATGGCCGCCAAATATGGGATCAGCATTGGCGGAGGAGTAATCGACGCTGATTACACCAGGGAAGTGAAGCTTATCATAATCAACCATTGAAATCAAGATTGTAAGGTTCACAAAAGGGTCTGAATGGCACAAATGATTATTGAGAACATATACACGCATGTGGCGATAGAGGTTGACGGACTACCAGAAACTGCAAGAGGCAAAGGCGGTTTTGGAAGTACGAATATCTCATCAAGACGATCAACTGCAACAAGGACCCAGGTAGTGGTCGTATACTTACAAACGGACCATGCCGAAAATGAGTTCCTTGATCAAATTGACCATCAAGAAAGAAAAGACCAAGGGATATTCCTAATGTTTAATGCTATAATGTCCAAGGTCGATATTAGGAAATATGACTAGACATTATTAAGCACCATTGAAGAGGCAGGCCAGAACGATCACGACTGGCAGGAACGCCAGCAGGAATTGGAAACATTAACCAAAGAGGGCAAACCATTTCCAAGTCACTGGGCCATAACTGAAGGACTGATCTACTATAAAAATGGTTTATAAATTCCAGAAAACAAACAGCTGCAGACAACAATAATTAAAGGTTGCCACGAATTTAAGGTAGCCGGACACTTTGGACAGGAAATGACTCTGAAAATTGTTACAAGGGACATTTACCGGTGAGGGCTGACAGCATGGATAAATTCCTACATACCGTCATGCGATGAATGTCAATAAAATAACTGCCCCTTACATGGGCGGTTCGTTCTGCTACAGCCCCTAGAAGTTCCATAGACCGTTTGGTCATCTATATCGACCGACTTCATTATACAACTCCAAGAATTACAAGGAAGAACACAAATTATGGTAGTCGTAGATCGATTTACCAAGATGGCTCAGTTTATAGGTCTGGCAAGTAATGCAAATGCTAAAGATGTTGCAAACATATTCTTGAGGCATGTCTGGAAGATACATGGACCTCCAGAGGAAATTATCTCTGAGATAGATGCCAAGTTCTCCAGAGAATTCAGTGAATCCCTTTGCAAAACCTTAGAGATAAACCGAAAGATCTCGAGATGGTACCACATGCGAACCGATGGATAATCGTAAAGGACCAACTAAGTGCTGGAAGGATACCTTAGGACCTTTGTCAATTATGATCAAATGGACTCGATGCAGTTGCTCCCACTAGCTATGCATGCCTAAAACAATTTAGTAACGAATGCAAATGGCATGTCACTATTCTACGGAAACTATGCATTCCATCCACAAACACAAAGGATTAAAGAACGCTAAGCCCAAAATCCTGGCGCCCAGCTCTACGCATACTGGATGCAAAGAATAGACCAACAGGCCAAAGAAGCTTTGCAACAAACACAGGAAAATATAACCAAATATTACAACTGAAAGGGTAAGGCCCTGTTTGGCAACGACAATCCTGTTGTGTTCCTCAATACATATGACAGTTCTCGTTCCATTTCGAAATGGAAGGACTGAACTGGTGTTTGGCACACTTGAAGAATAGCAACCATCCTATTGCCTACCAGAGTAGCTTGGCAATTAAAAAAATAATATCAAAAATAATAGCCCTATATATAGTAACAAAATCATATATTCTATAAGTTTAACCTAATATATCAAATGATAACCCCACCTATATTGACAGAACAACAAACCAACAACACAATGGCTACCAACTTGAATATGGACAAGAATGCCTATCATGCTGCAACTATCCACAGACTCAGGCAGATTGCTATTGGTGCTGCTGTTTATAGCCATCTTTTCCTCTCAAAGCATCTAGTTCATATGTCTGTTTGTACTGGTGAGTTTTATATCCAAGAAATCCTCTCTTCGTCTCCACGTTGGGCGATGCAGGGAATTCAAATGCCAATTACAACAGTGCTGGATTTGCATGACTGTGTTGTTGAGCGTGGACTACTAGGACCAACACGTGGATTAGGAGTTAAGGAGCACCTAATTATCTTCCTATGGATGATTGGACATGGAGCATCCAATCGGGAGGCCCAGGAGAATATCCAACATAGTGGGGATACAATTTCACAATAAGTTATAACATTTGTAGCAGTAGTATTATTGACTAGTCTCTACTTGACTCACATAGTTCTAATTATTAAATAGTCAGTTCCATCGAGTCTTAAAGGTATTACTACATTTATATGAGGCTTTTGTACGCCCTACGCCTAATAATACGTCAGCACGAATACGAAAAGATTGTGGAAAAATGTCCTACTTCAATGATATCCGTGGCGCAATTGATCGGACTCATATCCTAGCACATGTTCCAGCGCATCAACAGGGACCATACCGCCACCGCAAGCGTATAATTTCGCACAATGTTCTTGCTGGGTATAGCTTAGATATGTACTTCTTCTACCTTTGTCCGGGGTGTGAGGGTGTTCAGCCAATGATGCTCGTGTTCCTGCAAATGCCGAACTGTATGGTTTTCCAAAATATGAGAGAACAACATATCTTGTAGATGCAGGCTATGGCCTTCGAACTGGGTTTCTAACCTCCTATCTAACTGTCCAATATCATCTTGCTAACAAACCCAAGCACAATTATGTCCAAAAGCCAAGGAGGAGCTTTTAAATCTACGACATGCAGAACTACGTAATGTAATTGAATGAATCTATCGTGTCCTGCGGCGACGGTTTCATATTCTCGATGCCCTACCTGAGCATGATTTGAAGTTACAAGCACAGTTGGTATTGGTTGTTTGTGCCCTACATAACTTTATTCGCTATCGAGCTAATTGTGAAGATGACGAGTTTTATATGTGGACGGATGTCCCAATGGGAAACACTGTGGCTGATGGAGGTTTCAATCCGGTTTCTGGGGATGGGGGGGAAAGGAGAATTAGGCGGTCACATGACAAGAGAGATATGGTGCTGGAACGGGACAGACGAACCACTAAAATGTGGAATGACTAGGTACAATTCCAGAATAAAGTAAGGCAAAACTAGTTACCATTGATCGTTCAGCCTTGATGGCGTGAAATTTGCCTTCTGAGTCACTGCTCTTCATCATCCCCCCCATCCAATGCTAGAAATATCTCTCCCTTATTCGCATTTTTAAGAAGCTCATATCCAATTAGGAATATTTTGAGTTGAACATGCGGGTCTACTACTATAGGTTTCACGAAATTTGGAGACTGCGTGGGGACCTGCAGATATAACTGGGCAGTAGGATGTCGAGCAGAAACTATGCTTTTGACTACCAGGATAATGAGTTCTGAGGCAGTCTCTGAGCGTTGTCGATTGTCACCTAATGCTCTAAACGGTTGGCCATCGAGGCCTTTTCTTCTTTTATGCTCAACGGGACTGTCGGTAGCCTCAGGAGAATGGAAAAGCCGACGCTCCTTGGGACCACGGTTACCAAGTTGGTCACCGTCAACTGAGGCCGAGGGTCGAAGTCAAGGATATATAACCTGGCGGAGAGTGGCCTGAGTGCCTGCTAAGATATCCGCCAACTCAGCTGCATTTGCAATAGGCTTAATCCTGAACTCCTGAATGGCTGGCTCCTTCGTAATCTCGATACTCTATACCTCATCTGGTGCTGTAATAGCACCAGTAGTAGCATCAAACCCAAACCCACTCATCTTCTTTAACCTTGTCCAGACCTTATATTTCCTCTTCAACATTTCCAATTTGCCTTGATATTTTTCTCCAGAGACAGGAAATCCCATATTAGTAATCCTTTGAACTTCCTCTGGGATTCCATGCCACACATCCATCTTAAAGCAATTGTAGGATCTTTTTCCTCCTCGAATAGCTTTGACAAGCTCACGGAGCAGGCTAGTGGTCATCTCAGAAGACCATTCAATTGGGTGGCCCGATGCCGTTTGGACTTCAAGGTTCTTTCCGCAAAGAACGAAGGAATATCGTAGGTCTGACTCTCAACAATCTCAATCCGAGCTTGGCTGCTTCCCAACATTGTAAACAGGGCTGGCTGGAATGGTATTAGCTGGCTTGCTAGACTAAATCTCAGGCGAATCATAGGTAGGTAATATAACATAGTTGACTGTGAGGCTTACCTGTCACTAGTGGAATCCTGTATCTTGTGTCTCACCAACGGCAGCTGGCTTTGTTCTCCAGGTTGGTTTGTTGATTGGGGATGCATTGCGGGTGTTGTACAGAGAAAACTTTCTGTTAACGCAAAAATAATGCTTGGCAAAGAACGCTAGAGTTGGCAAGGACAGTTCCTCCACATACAATTATATCGAAACTGAACGATTGACACACCTTCCGTTCCCTCCGAACAGTGTCTAAGTATCAATCAGATATCAAGGGTGGGGCCCTGGTCATTTTAAATGAAAAAAATATACGCACCAAGCGACCTTCGGAGACGCTTAGCCCAAAGTTGAATGGCCCATTTGAGATATTGGAAAAACGGGAGAACGTGGCTAAAAACAAGAAATATCGCCAAGATGGAAGATCCATCCAATATGTCATGTATCATTGTTGAAACTCAATCGGACATCCAATTGACCAGAAAGGCAACAACCTCCCCACGAGCCAGGAGAAATTGATTCAGCTTTTGAGTGGTAAATCGTAAGAATCTTGTAGAGTGAAATACTCTCTTGTAGCAGGCGGGTAGGAGGTCTTAACCATCCAATGCGTGAGTTACACTATTTTGTGAAGTGGACTGCTTGTTCAGAGGATGCAAATAGTGGGGAACCACCAGACTACTTAGAGCATGCACAGGCATTGATAGAGGTATTTTATAGGGAGAATCCAGATATTCCAAAGCGGGCAGATGTTGAATGACAAGGAAAAGGTTTTCCTAGTGTTGCTAAGTAAACGCGTCAGATTTTTTACCCTACCAAGTCGCTTTCACAAAGGAGGAGTTTATTTTATTTATTAATTTTAAGGTTTAATTTTATTGTTTTCATTTGTGGCTAAAGGGAGGGTAACTTTAGAGAAAGCGATTAGGGACAACGGCTGCAGGGGGAGCTCTTGTTCGGCACAAACTACTCCTAAGAGGATTACATGACACGCAGGAAGAAAGGCATAAGTCCGTACCTCTACAGACAATCCTACACATCCCACCCCGGCATTCGCCCTGGAAATCGCCCCCACGTTCGCCCCGGCAATCGCCCCCTTGTTCGCTCTGGGAGTCGTCCCTGGTCCCTTATGCAGTTACTCGTTCACTTAGAAAAAGAAGAAATTGGAACCAATCTTGTCACCCTGTTTACGTCGTCGCTGTCTGTCTGACTAGATGCTGTCCGCAGGGAACATAAGGAGGCATCTCTGGCTACGTCTGGGAAGTATAAAGAAACACTTCCATCAAGAACTCGCAGAGTTACAACCTGTCAAAGTCAAGAGAGCCCAGATAGTCCTAGATGGGTATGAATGCACAAGGGAAGTAGGGAACTCTGACACACACTGAGAGTATGGTGATGCCCCCATGATGCCTATAAGGTCAATGAACGGATCGGAACAAGGTGATAAGGAGAGGCAGTGAAGACGAGAAGGTATTGGCCCGATAGTGAACACTGGTCATCCTGAAAGCCAGCTGCAAAGCTGGATAAGACTGCATGAAGCAGACTCGGCCAACAACAAAGCTGGCCCCTTGGACTTCTAAGAAGTAATTAGTAGGTTCCAAACTGGGCTGCCATATTTTAACAGCTGAAAGAAGGATAACAACACAGACTAAGTGTGTCCACACCCTCTGAGAAGTCCGGATCTTTGATCTTACCATCATCTGTGTCGAAAAAGAGAAAGTTTCAGGGTCAAAGTGGGATCGAACTTGGATCAAGAGACGAATGTTGCAGAGAAAATCCCAGTTTATAGGTAAACTAGTTGTAGTCCACGAACACACACTGGCGGGATATAATTATCATAGTGTCTCCCCAGCTTTAGCAGTCATGAAGCAACGGAGAAGGGATCATATCCATATCATAGGTTTAAACTCAACATCTTTACATACGAGCCTCCCTGGACAATACCAGTTTACGAAGAAAGATTTAAGCCTAGTCCATTTCCTTTGCCCTCAGGATCGACAACCCTTAACACTATATTGAGATTTCTCCTTGTTATCAAGGCTCAATACATGACTATCGGCTACCTCAAAGTCATACCGTTAGAAACACAACAGCTCATAGCTGATTCCACCCTCCCCCGCGAGACAATTCTTCAACCTCATATACCAAACTTTATCAGCTGTATCAAAACCCTACTTTACAACTCCCTTTCGGAGATCGAGTTCCCCCAGAACCCCTACAAACCCTCCTTGTTTACCGATCCTAAACCTTTCCCAACTCGACAAGATTTCTCTGATATCCATAAATATTTTCTGGGTATTCATTCTGATGGCACCCCCTCATTGAGTACCACAACGAGGATGGTGGACCATCCAGTTTTTTCTAGGAACGCATTCTTTACACCTACAGATACGTGATTTAGGAGACATCCTGACTCCCATTAAGCAATGTCCTCTCTACAACTGACAGTGGATACAGACAAAGCTAAGTCTGATATCGAAGAAGTATTTCTGATGCGAAGCGACCATGCACCTGGACGCTCGAGATCGCCTATGGCTCTTCACCAAATGTCATAGCCCAAATGAGTGAGGATATCAGCCCAAGGCTCATGCTCTAGTACCACTAGACGTGAGCAAGTAAGAAACCCTCTTTTGAAAAAATTGGCAGAACGCATTAGACAAGCCATAAGCATGTTTGATGGAAACCTTGGAGAATCGGTTGACAATACTCATATGGCCTACCATGAACCATCTAACCAAGCGCAGGTTCAGGTGGACCAACTCCAATACCATGCACACCGAAGTTCACACAGTCAACATATCGTGGGAGAAGAGCTCTATCAGGGCCATACCAGTTTGGTAATGCTGATGGTAGTGATGATCACAATGCAAGCGGCAACCACGAAGAAGCTGGAGGCTAAGTTACAGCTCAAGAACAACGTGGTACCCACCATGAAGCAGTAAGTACTCAACTTCAGGCTAACATTAGTGCAACAGGGTAGGAATTTCTTGACCGTAATCGCCAATTGGAAGAAACCCTAGCCTGCCAAAGAGACAAACTTCTACAAAGGCAGGTAGTGGCCCAGAAAAAACATGAACATTCCAGAGCAGTGTAAAGAGAACTCTAACTGCAATTAGAACAAGAACGCATTCAGAGAAAAGCCAATGACAAGAGGCAGAACACAGCATCAGATAAAATGAATCGCTTGTTGGCCCCATTAAGCGAGGAGGTAACGCAATTCCAAGTTGCCAGAAACCCACCCAGTGTATAGGACACAGGGGAAACGCACACAGTGGAATATCCGGGATTGGAAAAAAGGACCACAGGTGACTGAGGCCAACAATTCCGATTTATTTCCTCTTGTGACAAGGGAAAAGGAGTGAATAGTGGAGAAGGTATCAACAATGGTGGGAAAGAACCTCACCCACCTCCACCAGCGAATGCACCTATTCTGGGCAATGATGACCCAGGGTTGGAAGACGGAGGTGTCACGTCCAAAAATGGTAGTGAGCCACCACGAAGACCCTTGCTAGGACGAAAGTTCGAATTCGAGGCAGATGCAGGGTGGACCAAACAGAGCAAGCCTTAGCCCGTACCAACAGGTGGCAGGCGGATTTCCCCTTCAAGTTTGAGCATAAGTCTATTCACAATTTACGAGTATGGTTTCAAAATTTTAAGGATTACTCATGAAGAAACCCATGGCAATGGGAAAACAAAGTAGAATGAATCAAGTACGCGTTAGGAAGAAAGGAAAGAACCGAGGTGGCCCTTTTCGCAATAACCTAATGGAAGAAAATGACTGGGGACCTAGGAATTTCAAAACATCATGAGTATAATTTATGGATAACTATCAGAGCTGAAGTTACAGAACGATTATCAGTACTCCATAAGGCCCAGAAAGACTCAGCCGAGATGGAGATGGTTAGGAACACGGGAGACATAGAAAAGTACCTCATTGATATGGAAAACTACAACCTCTAGGCAAAGTATCCGCTATCGCTTGGAGAACCATAGTACAGCGACAACTTCCTATTGAAGCCATGCGTACGCTATCACATGAAAATCATGAGTTGGATAGAGAATAGATCAAGTCAGTTCACAGGGTTACCAAGGCAGATGAATCGTTCAAGGAACAACAAGGGACATTCAAAAAAACCAACTTGGGAAAAAGTAAAATCGAGAAAAGAAAACGGGGGCGGAATCCAAATCTAGCAAGACCACTGCAGGAAATATAAAATTGAAAAACCTCTACGGCAGCTAAAAAGCCTGCCTATAAATTGAAAACACAATCAGAAAAAAGGAAAAAAGCCCCTGCTGAAGGGAAGGTTGAGCACACAAATTGGGTGGAAGCTCATAAAGCAATCCTTAAAGACAAAATTGAAGAGTGAAAGAAAGCCAATCACTGCACATGTTGCACTTAGGCTAACCATACTTAGAAGTTCTGTAGGAAACAGCCTCAGGTAACGGTTATAGGACAAGAAGGAGGAAATATAAAAGGCGAATATTGACGAACTCTGGTAACAATGGGGCAAACGGCACCCACAACCTGGGTGAACCAAGTCAACCAGCCCAGGATTTAGGAACTGGACAACATGGATGATGTTAATGGTAGTTGATTCTAAGGACAAGCGAATTGAACTAGGCTTAAATCTTTCTTTGTAAACGGAAATTGTTAAGGAAGGCTCGTAGGTAAAGATTTCTGAGTAAAACTTATGATATTGATAAGATCTCTGCTGCGTAGCTTCATGATGGCTAAAGCTCGGGAGGCACTTCGATATTTATATCCCGCGTCTGAGTGTTTGTGGACTACAACTGTTTTACATATAAACTAGTATTTTCCTCCAAATCTTCGTCTCTTGATCCATGAGCGGACCCGCTTTGACCCTGAAACTTTCTCTTCTCCCGCACAGCTGACGTTATGATCAGAGCTCCAGATTCTTTGAGGCTGTAGACCCACTTAGTCTGTGTTGTCATCCTTCTTTCGACTGTTAAGATATGGCCGCCCAGTTTGGAACGTGCCAATAACCTCTTAGAACTCCAAGGGGCCAGCTTGGTTGTAGGCCGACTCTGCATCTTGCCGGCTTGTCCGGCTCTACAGCGCCATTTCAGGATGACTTGTTTCACGATCGGGCCAATACCTTCTCCTCTTCACTGCCTCTCCTTATCAACTTGTTCCGATAGGTTCATTGACCTTATAGGCATTATGGGGGTGCCAGCGGACTCTCGGTGTGTGTCGGAGTAGCTAACTTCAATTGTGCATTCAGGCCCCTCTAGGACTACCCAGGCTCTCTTAACTTCACTGGGGTGTAACTCTGCGAGCTCTTGTCGGAATCGCTTGGTTCCACTTCCCAGACGTAGCCAGAGATGCCCTCTTATATACCCTGCGGACAACATCCGGTCGGACCGACGACGACGACGTATACAGGGTTAGAAGATGTATTCCAATTTCTCGTTTTTCTAAGTGAACGAGCAACTGCCCAAGGTGCCTGTGATGACTCCCAGGGCGAACACTGGGGCCCAAGGGGGGTGATTGTCTGAGGAGGTTCGGACTCATGTACTTCCTCCTGAAAAGTCAGGTAATCCTCTCGGGAGTCTTTTGTGCCTAACAGATGAAACCTACACAAGGTTTTCAGGCACCGGTAGCGATGACGACCATGTACTGGGTTATGGACCCTTTACCGTAACCGAAATTAACAACGGGATTCGAACTCTGCAATGTCCTTCAAGCAGTTCTTCTGTACTTCTCCGTGGGAAACTCAAAACCGAGCGAGAATCACGAAAAGCAATCCAGACCTACAGGAGTATTGCTGACCTAAAATGACAGTCAAGTAAAAAATGTTTTTCTAGGACGGTTTCTCGTGATAGTGCGTGACTAACTCTGGGACCCTGAAACTCGAAAAGAAGAAAGCAGAGCGCAACATTTGATGTATATCATACCTCTTTACAGAAGACGGTTAATCACACACGCGTCCTTATAAAGGCTAAATCCTTTCCAGAGATCCCACCAAGAGTGGACTGACCAGCGCTGACTAGGGACCTCTTAAGAATGACAAGAGGAAATATGTCTTGCAAGGATTATGAGAAACCTTCAAGAAACCAACATATATAACAGGTCCGCTGGCCAATAGAATAATTGCACCAACAGCACAGGATCTCTTAACAAGAAAAATGAAGTTGAAAGGGAATGAGACACGGCGGCTACCTGGTTCACCCATTAAGTGGAGCACTGTAAATCCGTCCCAAACTTGGACTACGGATTTGTTGACAAGTATGCATGAAAGACTCATGTGGTAACGGTGGTGATGCGCAAAGAATCCCTTGAGGACAAGAAAGCTGACTATCACCAAAGGATACGAGTTTGCCTCTAGTTAGGTAAAGACAGGTGCCAGGGCTAAAGGCAGGTCTATGGGAACCCTTCGGCAATGGGTAAAGACCGCTGGTAATGGGCAGCCCAGTATACCAATGACAAAGATTTTAGTTTGTCTGAGGAGGCTTCAATAAGCGAAACCATGTGGGCATGGTAAAAAAACACCAGAGTTATCACAAAAACAAATATGTCCCAGAAAAGACATGCACAGGCCCTAAGTGGCAATAACAAAGGAAACAAAACAGAAGAATCAGGACCACCTTATTATTCATGCCCAGAAGGTTGGGCAACTATTGAAGCAAATGGAGAACGGATCCAGATAAGTGTCCTATTAGACTACGGGTCTAATCTATTCCTAATTAACCAAGAACTGGTTAATAAACATCGCCTGCCTTACAACCCACGCACAAGTAGTTTGTACATTTACACCTTTGAAGGAACCTGTGCATCAAATGGGGGAAAATACTACACACAACCCATCCTCCTAGCAATCACGATCAAAGCCCACCGCTGTCACATTAGATGCGAAATTGCCAACAGTGGTAAATATGACCTTATCATCCATTTTAGATTGTGGCAATCAGAACATCCCATAAGGCACATCATGGATCCACAAAAATGGATATTTAAAGATGAAAAATGTCTGAGTCATGTTAATGAAGAAGGCATAGACCTGACATTTGAATAGAACGAGACCGTGGCCTATGATCCAGAAGGACAAGATATTGGAAGAATCGAGGTGGCATCCACTACAGGGGCAACAAAGTGCCCTCAAATACTTGTGGAATACCCTGAATTTAAGAGGGTTTTTGCACCGGACGCATCAGAGAAACTAATGGGAAGATGAACTTTTGACTACGTCATTGACTTAATGCCTGGCGCAGTACCGCCATGGGGCCTGATATACCCTATGTCAGCCCACCAGCACGATTTGCTTAGCTAATACCTGCCGAAAATGCAGGAACCAGGTAAAATCTTGGAAGGCAAATTTCCTGCAAGGGCTCCCATTTTATTTGTCCTTAAACTTCACTGTTCAGTGAGGCTATGGGTAGACTACTGATAGTTAAATAAGCTAAAGTTGGCCAACAAATAACCGCTACCCATAATGTACGAGCTCCGCGACTGGCTGGCTAGGGCCCAAATATTGACTACGGTCTACTTACAAGATGGATATCACCTCGGGAGAATAACGGAAGGAGATGAGTCGAAAACAGCTTTTCTGACCCGATACGGTCTCTTCGAATTCAAAGTAATGCCATTCGGGCAGGTAAACGCACCGTTTACATTCCAGGCTTTGATGAATAAAATTCTTTTTGAATTTTTAGATCATGGGGTGGTTGTATACCTGGACAATATCCTGATTTACTCCAAGACAGAGAAAGAACACATCCACTTGGTCCAGAAGGTCCTTTCTAGCTTAGAAGAATATGTTCTAGCACTATCAACAACCAAGTCGGTTTTTCACATAAAAAAAGTACACTTTTTGGGTTATATTGTGGCAATCAAGGGAGTCCCCATGTGTGAAAGAAAGGTTGAGTGGATAAAAAATTGGAAGGAACCAAGGTCTGTCAAGAAGGTGCAAATATTTATTGGCTTTGCCAATTTTTACCGACATTTCATTAAATATTTCCCCAAAATCTGCAAACCAATTACCTAAACCTTGAAGGGCAACCTCAGGAAATTCAGCTGGGGGCCAGAACAAGATGGGGGGTTTGAGGAACTCAAACAAAGAATCTTCTTGGCCCCAATCCTCTATCATTTTTTACTCAAACAGAAAAACTGTTTTGGAAAATGATGCTAGTGACTCTCGGTTAGGATTTGTCCTCTCAAAATTTAAGGATAAAAAACTACATACTGTAACTTTCCACTCCCGAGAACTGAGAGCGGCAAAACGACCTTATGAGATCCATGACAAGGTGCTTCTAGCGATACTGGAAGCATTTAAAGAGTGGAAACAGTAGATGGTCAGAACAGAAAAACCAATGACCATCTACACTGATCATCAAAATTTACAGAACCTCCTTACAACCAAGGGATGATATCGGCGGATGATATGGTGGGCTCAACAACCGGCGAACTACAATATCAAGATTGTCTATCACCCAGGAAAACAACGGGGAAAGCCTGATGCATTAAGCCGATGGCTGGAGTACCGCCCTGAGGAGCGAGCTGCGCATAGCGAACAGTCAATATCCTAGTATACTCACTTCTAAATCACACGGGTGCAGGTAAACCAACCAGCAAGTGAAGAAATATTAATTGGCACTGAGTCTACTGGTTCCTTGCGAATAAAATTACTTACTCCAAAAGTAAGAATGCCTACGAAAGCGTCCTGACTACCAGCTAGACATGAGCTCTATTCACTAGAGGATTCCATAATTCCAGCCAAACGACAGAGGGTGGTAGGAACTGCAATTGCTGTTAGATTGCCAATGGGAATATACGTTCGATTAGCACCTAGCCATCTAATGGCGGCCAAATACAGGATCATCACTGGTGGAGGAGTTATAGATGCAGATTACACCAGAGAAGACAAGGTTATCATAATGAACCATGGAAATCAAGTTTTCCAGATCCAAAAAGGGGACCGAATGGCACCAATTATCATTCAGAACATAAACCTAGCTGAGGAGATGGAGGTTGGCAGACTTGAAAACACCACTAGAGGCAAAAGTGGATTCGGAAGAACAGATGTATTACCAAGACGATCAACCGCGGCACTGACTCAGGTAATGGTCCCCTCCCTGCAAGCAAAACAATCCACAAATGAGTTCCACGATGAAATAGACTACCAATCAACACCCAACCAAGGAATAGTCCTGATGTGCAACACAATAATATTGAAGGTCGATATAGGAAAATACCATCAAGAGCTATTATAGACGATCGCAGAAGCAGGATAAGGCGATCAAGATTGGCATGAACGCAAGCAGGAATTGGAGGCATTGACCAAGGCAGGCGAATGACTGCCAAGTCACGTTGGCGATAACTGAAGGATTAATCTACTTCTAAAATCTTCAATACATTCCAGAAAATGAGCAGCTACAAACAGCTATAGCCAAAGGATGCCCTGATTCAAAGGTCGAAGGACACTTTGGGCAAGAAAAGACACTGTAAATAATTACGAGAGACTTTTATTGGAAGGGACTGAGAGCATGGATCAATGACTCTATACGGTCATATGATGAATGCCAACATAATAAATCCCCACGACATGTGCGGTTTGGGCTAATACAGCCGCTGAAAACTTCGGTTCTCCACCTGGTCATCCATATCCACCGACATCGACACATAAAGACCCGAATCTTAAGGAAAAACACAAATTGTAGTAGTTGTGGATCGGTTTACACAGGTGGATCAATTTATAGGTTTGGAAAATAATCCCAGGGCCAAGGATGTTGCTAATGTATTCCTGAGGAAAGTCTGGAAACTACATGGACTTCCAGCGGAATTATATCCGACATGGAGGCAAAGTTGTCAGTAGAATTCTGGGAATTCCTATGCAAAAGCGGAGGGATAAAATGAAAGATGTCCACTGCGTACCACACACAAACTGATGGACAAATGTAAAGGACCAACCAAGTACTGGAAGGATACTTCAGGAACTTTGTAAATTATGATCAAACGGACAGGTACCAATTGTTACAACTAGCCCAGCATGCCTTCAACATTTCAGTAACGAATGCTCATGGCATGTCACCATTCTACGCAAACTAGGCATTCAATCCACAAACAGAATGGATGAAGAAATACTAAGACCTCAGTTCAGGCACCAAGCTATACGCGCATTGGATGCAAACCATTCATAGACAGGCTAGAGAAGCAGGGGAACTAACACGGGAAAATATGTGAAAATAATACCCCCGAAATGCTAAACAGCTACCCGATATCAAGTTTGTGGACCTGGTCATGTTAAATGGAAAATACATACACCTCAAACGCTCATCAAAGAAGCTTAGCCCCAAGTTGTATAGCCCGTTTAAGGTAGTAGAAAAAATCGGAGAATGTTATGACAGTCTAGAAATAAGGTCAAGATAGAAGATTCATCCGATATTTCATCTATCATTTTTGCAACCCTATCGGATATCCAAACGCCCTGGAATTGAAGAACGTCCACACCAGCCAGAGGAATTTCTTTCAGATTTTGAATCAGAAATCGAAAAAAATACTAAAGAGACAAATAATCTCATATACGCGGCAGATGAGAGGTCGTAACCTACCGATCCGCAAGTTATGCTACTTGAGGAAGTGGACTGGATGTTCTGAGGACAAAAATACTTTGTAACTACATGAGCATTGAGAACATGTGCAAGAGTTGGTGGAGGCATTTCATAGAAAGAATCCAAATATGCCAAAGCGGGCAGATGTACAATGACAAGGAAAGGTTTTTCCTAGCATGGCCAAGCAAACACGTTAGGTTTTTTACACTAACTAGTGGTGTTCAAAAGGGGGACGTGTTGATTGAATTGTTGATTTTTATATTTATTTTGAATTTGTAATTTGGGCTAAAGAGAGGGGAACTTTGGAGAGAGCGAATTGGGACAACCGCTCGGAGGAGGGAGCTCGTGTTAGGCAAAATCGACTCCCAAGAGAATTACATGACACTCAGGAAGAAAAGCACAAATTCGAACTTGTACAGGCAATCATACCCCTCCCGCCCTGATGTTCGCCCAGGTAGTTGTCACAGGTACCTTGAGCAGTTACTCATTGACTTAGGAAAGCGAGAAATTGGAACATATATTGTAACCCCATATACGTTATCGCAATCAGTCGGACCGGAAACTGTACCCAAGGTATATAGGAGGATATCTCTGTCTATATCAGGGAAGTGGAACGAAGCGATTCCGTCAAGAACTCCGGAAGTTACACCCGGTTGAGGTTCACAGAGCCCGTGTAGTCCTAGATCAGTATGAACGCACAATTGAAGTCGAATACTCCACAGACAACAAGAGTAAGATGACGCCCCCTTGATGCCTATGAGGTCATTGAACCTATCGGAACAAGTGGGTAAGGGGAGGCAGTGAAGACAAGAAGGTATTGGCTCGATTATGAACACTAGTCGTGCTGAAAGCCCACTGCTGAGTCGGATAAGACGGCCCACCGCAGACTCGGCCATCCACCAAGCTGGCGCCTTGAAGTTCTAAGAAGTTATTGGTATGTTCCAAACTGGGCTCTAATATCTTAACAGCCGAAAGAAGGATTACAAGTCTGACTAAGTGGGTCCACAGCCTCAGAGAAGTCAGGAGCTCTCTTCATCCTATCAGCTGTGCGAGGAAGAGAATGTTTCAGTGTCAAAGCGGGTTCGGTCTTGGATCAAAGGCCAATGTTGAGCAGACAATACGTGTTTAAATGTAATCCAGTTGTAGTCTGCGAACACTCAGATACGGGATATAAATATCGCAATGCCTCGCGAGCTTTAACCATCAGGTAGCAATGGAGAAGAGATCTTATTAATATCATAAGTTTTACTCCCAAGCTTTACCTGCCAACCTTCCTAGACAATCTCTATTTATGAAGAAAGATTTAAACCTAGTCTGATTCGCTTGCCCTTAAAATCAACTACCCTCAACAATTTACTGCATGGACTTCTAAGGACGTTGGTCATTTCAGGAAGGCTCCCCTGGTCAATTGGGGCCTAACATCATATTCCCAACGGGCACATCAAAATCTATCTTCTCCCTAATGGTAGAAGACCAGTTCCGCCAGGAACTTGGATAACCTTTTTGGAGATTGCATGATTTTAGAATCAGAAAGTTTCAATTATGAAGAAAGTGGGATCTAGGCCCCGAGTGCCAATTGTTTATCTTTCCTGATTAGTACCACATGCATTGTTGCGCCTTTCGCGTTCTTAGTCTCCCAACATAGTACTTTTTTGGCTTACCTATGATGGTTCAAGGTGTTCCCCATCACAATCTCATGGAGTCCCAGAAGTTAAACACGCTGTACCTCATAAGTACAAGCAAATAAATCTGGTAGTGGGTCAAAAATAAGCGTGTATCGGAGAATCAGTGTCTTTCCTGCACTACTATAGCCCTTCTCCCCTTGACCCTGTATTCTGCGGAGAGATGATCTCAGGGCTGATGTTAGACACCTAGCCCTATTCTGTCAGACGAGGCACACAATTCCTTGCAACTGCAACTGGTAACATTGTGTATCACTTATCATACTGCTCTTCAAGACTTTTGCCTTGCACAGCCTTTGGGAACGCTTTGTTGCTAACTGCTAGCCCTTACGACTGCTCTTTTGCTATACCCCACTTGAATTCCCCTTCTGTTAGTACTTATATGCAGATGTTTGTAATCAGAAGAAACTATCAATTTAACTCATAGATAAGAAGTAACATGGGAAGTAACTTAGGCGGTAGCATGAAGAGCTATCTACTAGCATCCAGTCTTTTTTCTTTCTTTTTTTTAAATCATATAAATACCTGTTAAGGGACAACAACTTGGCCATATCGTGAGATCTAGTATAAAGAAAACTGGGATGTCAAAACATCCTTCTGATCTGTGGGATCAAAACCTGTACTCCAAGGACCTACTGTTTTCAGCCTAACAGCACATCTCACCCACAAGGAAACAAACCCCAAGGTGGCAAAGGCGACAAGAGGTTGAAAGTAATTAGAAGGAAAGCAGGAAAGTATAAGGTAAACCCACACTTAAATCCCAAACACACTCTACGCCAACGTGAAGTAGAAAGTAAAAGAAAAGAGAGTTACTGAAAAAAGCGCTTGGTAAGAAGCAAGCGCAAAAGAAAAACCAACCTTGGATAGGAGAAACTATGATCTAAGGTATCCAAACGAAGTAAAGGAAGACCAAAGTAAACCATCAATAAGGAAACAGTGCAATACCAGGCAGGAGCCTGGTGGCCATGCAACTGGGGGGAGAGTCACTAGCAGAGGGGATATCTAGCCCTGCAGAGGGAAGGATGCCAGTCATGACATCGGGGTGTGGTAGTAAACGAACCAGCCCACGCAACTGTGGGGAGATGAGGAGGAGAGGTGAGGCAAACACCAGAAAGAACTAACCAGCCAGACCCTAGCTACTAATTTGCTGAATCGTAGAGAGAAAGACGGTCAATAGAAGTGAAGAAAGTAGAGCTATTTAATGAAGGTGTCCTGTAACAGGTGCTAGCCTTTGTGAACAGTTATACAATAAAGCCTAAGCGGTTGTCTGATATCCCTTTGGTGGGTAAGGGAGAACTGCTGAAAGGCAAAGAGAAGGAGAGAAAAATTAAATTGTTTTTTTACTTTTTATTATTTTTTTTATTTTTATTTTTAGAGCAAAGGGGAACAATAGGATCCCTCTTCAACCAGGTGTATTCACTCTCTTGGCATCTGTCTCTAGGTTGATATCTCCTGCTAACTAGGAGACGACTCTTAAATTCATGAAACCTTCCCTCCAAAAGCTGAGGCTCATGAAACCCACCGCCACGATCATTACTGCTGAGTGTACAGCTAACTGCATCCAGTAGCCCTGCTCGATTCCTGGGAAGCCTAGGCCATTCCCACAACACTGCCTCTATCCTACAGCTAGTATACATAACCAGTTCCTTCTCTTTGACCTCAAGGTGCACAATCCTGCCGATCCTTTAAAGCATACACTAAGCAGACCGCCGGAATGTAGAGATTCAGGCAAAGAAACTAAGTACAAAAGAAATTAAATCAAGTGAATGTAATCTGTCAAAGGAAAAGCTAAAGAAAGTGGTAATAGAGGTATAGGAACATGTACCCATATTACATTTCTACATTGCAGTGCATCAAACTGGAGTGATCATATTCACAGGACATCCAATACCTATAACATAGACCATATATTTGATTAGTGCTGTTGCCGACTGTGCCAATACTATACGAGATAAAAAAACAAAGACAGAGAGGCGGGAGGACGAACCATCATCCCCTATGAACAAGTCTGATCAGGCGAAAAAACCATAAGGGAGATAGGTGACAAGGGGGTGGGGTAGCAATCATCCCTTAGGCAAAAGATCCATAATACAGGGTCGGAGGGGGAGTGAAAGTATTTAGAGAAACACTTTTGTTGTTAAGTTTTCAGCCGCAAGGAAGAGAGGAAGTGTGCAGTATTGCAATCTACTGGCAAATATATATTATTTTTATTATTTTTATTATTTTTGCGTATATTGCTTATTAAAATACAAGACTGCTCCTGGATCGTGAGATATAGAGTAAAGAAAACCTTAAATCCAATTAGAACAAACAAAGGAAAGAACACCTCCAAAGCTCTTGCAAGTGCCTCGCACAAGACATCTCACGACATACGGTTAACCAAAGAGGGTAAAAGAAACAACCAAAACTCCTTGAGTCAAGCGGTAACCAGAATGGAAAAATAGACATACCACAGCACCCCAACCGGACTAAAGCAAGAGAAAACACAAGGTAAAGAGGCAGAGGCGGACAGGAAGAAAAAAGGAGGGGGGCCAGGGCAGAGGCAGGGGAAGCGGGGAAGATGAAGGGGGTAGGGGATTGATATCGAGGGGCACGCATTTGAGCAGGGAAAGTGGTGCCAGTGTCGCGGATAAAGCGGCCAAGGGCAACCAGACTGGGCATGCAAGAAGCCCAAGGTTGGACCTCAGGTCCAATATCAGTTATGCCCAAGAAAAGGAGGCTCCACTATTCCAGGAGCAGTAAGAGACAGCAGAGGAGAGCTTGGTTGAAAGTTTCATACTTATTCTTACATGGGAGGCACAGGGTAGAGAGGCTAACAGAGTACCAGGAGCGGTGTGCAGCAAGGTAGCTCTTGAGGGAATACATTTAATGTATATGCGCAGGAAAATATTTCCCTATGCCCATGAAAGGGTGGGGCAACTAGCGCCTGGGAAAACGATGCTACTCAGGAGGGGTTGTAGTGGTGAGCCAGTCTTCAAGGAGCAAATCCGAAGCCTTTTGATAGAGGATGCAATAAGCTGAGGTCATAGAAGCCGCGGGTGGGAGAAGAGAAGACAAGGAGATAGGGTGAGTGTAACCGGTATTGGGTACTATTGTTAAGGTTGACAAGGCTAACGGAAACTACCAGGACTAGTAAGGGGTTAGTTTATTTTATGATTGGTTTCAAGTATCATGGGATACTTAGTTTGTTTTATATTGGGTTTCATGTGTCAGGCTGATACCCAATATGTTTTATGTTTTGTTTTGTGTATCGGGTGGATATATATAATGTTTGCAGTACCGTTTAGGGGCATGAGGCAAATGTTTTATTGGATGACTTTACAAGCGAAGCTTGTAAATATTCGTTAATTGGAAATCAAAGGGAAGGATATGGAACGCTTTGGAAAAGCGAGATCATATATTTAAGACTGCCCCTCAGGAGCTTAGACAGGGCAGACTTCGACAGACAGAGTTTTCAATATACTTGGTTGAGCAGTTACTTCTTTTCAGTTCGCACGAAGCTACAGCAAGTAAGTCTAGGACTTAGCGAAGCTGGCGATATAGCAATCGACTGCAGTTAAAACAATTCATCGAGATCTCCGGTAGTAATACTCACGGGAAACCCCGACAGTTTGGGGTCTGAGTGACTATCGTTATACCTTACCAAGACGCATTCCTCTTGGTGCCTGATACACCCAGGGAGGCGTTACATTTTTTTAACATCAACAAGTAGTGAGTTAGAAGTAGGCAGAGGTTCAGAACCTCAGGCTTGCAACCAGTTGTCCAGAATAGGGGATGAGAGACTGCAGATGAAGTCAGGTAAGCAAATCCTACGCCAGGATCTTACCAAAAAGAACACAAGCTGTCAGAGCGAGAAAGGCGAATCGTCGAATGCATCCAGCTTCAAGGTAGACGAAGCAGGAAGACAGTTATCATGAGACTAAGCCAAGCAAGTGCTTGCATAATCGTCAAATGAAGTAGCCCAAGAGAAAGCGAGAACTTCTGGAGAGTTCCCCGGCACGCAAAAGGGATTGAAGGAAAAGCAAGTAGCTACACCCAAGGACGATCCAAGCAGCACAGACATCGAAGAGAGCTCCGACAGCTCTAGTGATTCTGACGACATGTCGAATCCAGAACCTAGTAATACGCCGTTGGCTAGAGAGCCACCACAAGCAACTACAGCGAAGTTTAACATCAAGGTTCCAACACTAAAGAAGTTCAGTGGTGAAGGAGAGGACCTTAAGCCAGTAGTGTTCGATCGTTGGTAGCAGTCAGTCCCCTTATACCTAAGACTACAGGGAGTCAACTCCAAAACAGACGGAGGGGGAAATTATTGGATACTGTACACAGAAGGGAGAGCTCAGGAAGCAGCTTTCCAGGTGGCAGAAATCTATGGTGAAGACCTAACCAGAGATCACCTTATTGACTGGTTAAAAGAACGATTCCAAATATCCAGGCAGAAGAATGATTACTACAAACGATTCCACGAGATTGAGCAAGTCCAGAACGAAAAGACACACCGCATTACCACTGAGGCTACAGACTTGTTGATGTGCCGATCACGATTACCAGAAGGGACTATTTCCGAAAATGCCTTCATCAAAAGGGTTTTCCAATGTATGCACACGTGCATAAGGCGAGATGTCGAAATATGGTATGATTCTAGCGAAATAATACAGACCACGATAGCCTATGCAGAGAGAGTCGATGCAATCCTCCACGATACGGGAGCCTATGGGAAGGATAAGTAGAAGGATCGATACAAGGAAGACAACTCCAAGAAGGACCACAAACCTCAATGGAAGAAAAAGGAATCAAGTAAGACCAAGACTCCAAGAGATAAGAGAGCCTGCTTTACCTGCGTGGGTAAAGGACATATGGCAAAGGATTGTCCCAGCAAAAGCGACAAAGGCAAAGGGAAGACACCCAAGAAAGAAACCTTATCCAATCGAGTTGAGGAAGCCAGCAGCGAAGATGAAGTATATATCGACGCCTTAGAAGTCGAGACCAATGCATCAGCACAAAATACACTACCTAAGGGTGATAAGAGTCCTATAGCATTGGAAGGAACGATCCTGATTAACGGCAAACAAGCGAGAGTACTATTTGATACAGGAACAATAGGAACAGACCTATTGCGCGCTACCTTTGTCAGTACACATGGAATTCCATGTACCGAAATGGTAACTCCTGCAACCATTCATATGGCTATGAAAGGGTCGCGATCAGAATCCCAGAAAGAATGAAATGTCAGCATAGCGATAGGGAAGATGAAGACTACAGGAAATAGAATGATGGTGGGAAACTTAGCCATGTACGATGCCTTAATTGGAATGCCATTCCTATCGCGAAATAAAGTATCAGTCGAATGTGGAAAGCTGAGGATTCACTTTCCTGACCATAAGATATGGGTCAATTGCACACCAACCAGTGCCAGAATTCGAGCAGCTGTGACAAGTACAGAAGAGATAATGCAACAATACCCGAAGGTATTCCCAGATCCGATTCCTGAAAGGTTACCACCTTTGAGAAAGATCAAGCACTGAATCAGATTGAAGGATCCAGAGAATTTGAAAACGATGCCAACATACTCAATAGCAGAGAGGTACGAGATTCGACTCAAACCATGGCTGGACCAGAAACAGCGCGAAGGAGTTATTGAAAGAGCTGAAGTGCCAGGAGCAGCACCTATGTTTGTGTCAGTCAAAGGAAAGACCGATGGCAGGATCAGAGGTCTAGCGGACCTAACAGCGAGAAATGAGAATACTCAGAAAGATGACGAACCTATCCCACACCAAAAGAGGCGACTTAATGTATTAGGAAGAGCACGATACAGAAGCAAGATCGACCTAAGCGATGCCTATTTACAAACCAGAGTTCACCCTGAAGATGTCAAATTTCATATTTTCAGAACACCCTTCAGAGGTTTCATCAGCATGGTTATGTTACAAGGAGACATGAATGCACCAGGAATATTCATGAGGATCATGTCTGCCCTACTCGGCCACTACCTAGGAGAATTTGTATGGGTGTATATCGACGATATACTCATATTCTCTGATACAGAGTCCGACCACTTGAAATACATTAAAGCTGTCTGTGACAGGTTGGAAAAAGCGGAGTTCTTTGCGAGCAGAAAGAAGTAGGACTCCTTTGCTATAGAATTACAAGTACTATGCTATGTCATTGATGACAAGGGGCTTAGAGCATCCCCTGAAAAGATCAGGAAGGTTGAGGAGTGGGAAACACCAAAGAATAAGAAGCAACTGCAGGAGTTCCTGGGATTGGTAAACTACATTAGCCAATTCCTTCCACCTATCGCCAGTATCACAGCACCCTTGACAGATCTTACCGGAAATGAGGAGTTTATCTGGACACCATCACAGGATCAATGCATCGAGAATGTGAAGGAGATCGCCAAACAGAATCAGGTCATGATGCCGATTAAACACACCTCATGACAAAAGATATAGCTCATAACCAATGCCTCTGACTCAGGGGTAGGAGCTTGAGTAGGACAAGGAGACACACCTGAAACGGCGAGGCCTGCAGCATTACACGGCAGGAAATTCACCCACTCAGAGATGAATTATGGAACAACCGACAAGGAGGAACTTGCAATCATGAATGCCTTAACCTCCATTGATCATATTCTTGCAGGGCATGAATTTACGATCATAACAGACCACCAACCATAGGTGTACCTGAAGACAGCCAAGAACCCCTCACGCAAGCAGCCGAGGTGGCGCACCCACTTGGGAAAATATGAGGCAAAGATATGTTTTAGGCCTTGGAAGGGAAACTATTTAGCTGACGCCCTTTCCCGTCTTTATGTGCAATTTGATCCAGAACCAAACTACACTCAAGACCCTATCAAGGAAGAAGATTCAAACCCCCACAACATACCTTTCACCTCCTTAAACATGTCGCGCTTTGAACCAGCCCCTATTGAAGAACCACTATCATCGGATAACTCTGCTTGTTCTATCAGGGCACGAAATGATTGGGGAGACCGAGTCACCCTAGAAATCAGTGATGATGAGAGAAATTATCAGGCCATGCACTGGAGTGCATGCTATGATCGGCAGTGTACTATCCACGAGGACGAGAAGCTTAGAGACAAGATAGTTCTACCTGAATTAGTCTCTACCTACGAAGAAAGGAATAGCATCTTGCTACCCCCACGGCCGGTACTAAACCTGGATGCAGTCACGAGATACTTGAACGTGCAACTCGGAGATATGAGTTGTGTGTACCAGGACCAGGAGAGTGCTTGCTACCAGCAAGCCAAGGAGCCCAAGCGGCCCCTCGACTCCAATGCGGCACTCAGCCAATCAAAGCTTATACCAGTCATCGAGCTACCAACCCTCCCTGACCACCAGTGTACCCTCTAAGAGCTTTACGACGATGAGGAGGGGGAAGTACCATGCCAGGAGCAAGTACAGGATGAAAGGGACATGGCAGCAGTGGTGGCAGAGATGAGTATCCAATGGAGAAAACAAATGGTGAAAGCCTACAGGAACGACGCCCTGTACAAAAAAGCCTCTGATGCTAGCAACACTGGGAGAGGTGGCAAGCTATCCCACTACAGGATCGGTGATGGACTAATGTATGCAATCAACGGGGGTGGTCAAGATTGTCTATACATACCAAAAGGACATGCAGTGAATGGGAGGACAGTCAGGGAGGTCGTTATCGATGAGATTCACAACAGAGGGCATCACAGCGTGGATAAGAACCTACACTATGCTACAGAATACATATTCTGGCCAGAGAGGAGGAAGGATTTTCGGGGCTAAGTTCGGCAATGCGATTTATGCCAAAGGAATAAGGAACGAAACAAGCTACCTAAAGGGGAGGCACAGCTGATGCCAATACCCTTTGAGATATTAACTCCTATGTTATCGACTTTGCCGGACCATTCAACAAGTCTGGAAAGAACAGTTACAATACTATACTGGTAGTTATTGACAGGGCAGTGGGATTTACTTGGTTTATCACTACAAACTCTAATTGCCAGGCTGTCGAAACCCTCACCCTCCTTCGACACCATGTTTTCACATCCCACGGGATACCCTCTTTTATCGTCAGGGATGCTGATCCCCGTTTTACCTCCAGATTTTGGGCACCAAGCATGAAGTCTTTGGGTATCGAGCACATCAAGGCAGTGCCGGGACACCATAAGACCAATGGCCAGGTTGAGAGAGAGATTAGAGAACTCAAGACCGCCTTGAGAAATGTTGTTAACAAGCGCCAGAACAACTGGATACTCGCGCTTTCAGAGTTAGTAGCCTACGAGAATGCCGGACATTCGGACGTCCTAAACATGTCACCATACAAAGCAGTGTATGGCCGAGAATACCTGATGCTGTCGACTATCAGAGTCGGAAACACCCAGGTACCTGCCTCCGATGACTTCCTAAATAGTGACCAGGAGTTGCGCAATGAGGCCTATCAATCTGTCAAGAGGGCGAGGTTGAGGAGTACCAGGATGGCAGCAAGAAGGACAACCACCCACAAACCCATTCAGGTGGGCGAACGATTGTTGGTCTGGGGAGACCTATTCGCTACGGAATCTGGTAGGAGCAAGAAGCTGGAACCCAGATGGCGAGGACCCTTCCAGGGTTTGGAATACGATTCCTACACACAAAACTACACGGTCAAGATGGAGGCTAGGATTTACCGATGCAAGTAAGGATTATTTCATTGCTCTACGGTTAAGAGATTCATGGAGAACAATGATAATAGGTTCCCTGGCAGGGCCAATGCGAAACCAGCACCCATCCTCATTGAGGAGGTACCAGAATGGGAAGTTGAACAAGTGTTGGATCACCGCCAGCACTATGGACCAGACCACTTCCTTATTAAATGGTAAGGTTATGCGGATTCTGAAAACAGAGGGTAGCCAGTTGAAAGTTTGGAGAACGCTATGAACCTTTTGCAGGAATGGTGGACAGATAACTGTCCAGGCGCCGAGTTTCCTATCATTATGGGATATATCGAGATTGGATTCACGCCAACGACACCAGTATATGGGGAGTTTGCTGATGAAGGAAAGGTGGACGATGGATTCTGGAAACCCTATTTGGAGAGCGACTATGACGATTCTGGAGTCTCTGATGATAGCGAAGTTATCAAGACTTGGTTTTGATTTGTTTCTGATTACGGTTAGTTTTTCTTTTCGTTTTTGATTTTGGGAAACAGTTGTTTTATTTTCAGGGTGTAACCGGTATTGGTTACTATTGTTAAGGTTGACAAGGCTAACGGAAACTAGTAGGACTAGTAAGGGGTTAGTTTGTTTTATGATTGGTTTCAAGTATTGTTTGATACTTAGTTGGTTTTATGTTGGGTTTCATGTGTCAGGCTGATACCCAATATGTTTCATATTTTGTTTTGTGTATCGGGATGATGCCTATTTTGTTTGCAGTACTGTTTAGGTGCATGAGGCATTTGTTTTATAGGAGGACTTTACAAGTGGAGCTTGTGTATATCCGTTGATTGGAAATCAAATGGAAGGATATGGAAAGCTTTGGAAAAGCGAGATCATCTATTTAAGACTGCCCCTCTGGAGCTTAGACAGGGCAGACTTCGACAGACAGAGTTTTCAATATACTTGGTTGAGCAGTTACTTCTTTTGAGTTCGCACGAAACCACAGCAAGTAAGTCTAGGACTTAGCGAAGCTGGCGATATAGCAATCGACGGCTGTTAAAACAACTCATCGAGATCTCCGGTAGTAATACTCACCTGAAGCCCCCACAGTTTGGGGTCTGAGTTACTATCGTTATACCTTACCGAGAGGCATTCCTCTTGGTGCCTGATACACACAGGGAGGCGTTACCCTGAGTACTTATCAGTGGGGTATAAGAGAGCGAGCCCAGGACTGGTAGCGCTAGATGCACTGGAGCATCAATTGGGAGGTTTGTCAATACTGGCGGGGGAGGAGTAGCAGTTCGCCAATTCAAAGGCATGACTTTGGACTGTAGGCCCTTTCAGAGGTGGCAGAAGGAATCAGGCAGATATAAGGCTAGCAGTGAGGGGAAGTCAGGTCGTAGGCATGCAGAGGCTGCGCTAGCAGAGGCAGTGTTACGGAATCCTGCTATGTTTCTACTATTACAACTGACTTGATGAAGGTTATTACTTATTTGGGTTTATACCTGAAACGCGTCACTATTTGGTTGTCCTTTCCTATTTGGTTATCACTTCCTAACTGGTTAATCTTTCCTAGATTCGCTTATCAGTACTCCCACCTGCTTCTACACATTTGGGTATCGCTATCCACTGCTATACCTGCTGGATTTGGGTAGTACTAGCGATCGCTTGTTCCTACTTGTTGGAATTCCATGTCTTGTTTTAAAAGCTCCATTCAGTCGCTTTTAACGCACTGTTTTCTTACTATAGATAGCTTGTTATGGTACCTCTGTTAGCATTTTTGTTGGATAGGATGTATATCCTTTTGTTTACTTTTCCTAGCTACAAATCTTTTGTATTTAAAGAGCCTACAAGCCTTTAAGGATTCAGACTCTCAAGCCTCACAAGACTATCTTCTAAAATACTATTAGTTGAAAGGTCACTCCATTAGTGCCATACCTTTTACCTTCTCTATTGAAGACCTATCCGGGAACGCTTCTCCCCCTATCCTAATAGTATCCTATCAGTGCCTTTGGGATTCTAGAGATACTTGGGAGTAGGTTACATTTTTTGACGTAGACTCAATTATACCTTATATCTTTGGCAGACAACGGATCACCCTCCGCCAACCTTGAACCTGAAGTACTAGTACACCTCACTGTTTTCTAGAAGGTCTTGAGCGGAGTCCTGGTGAGACTAGCTCACACTAGCTAGCAACCATTTCGCTTCCAAGAGATTCAAGAAGGCACTTCACCTGAGGATCAATAACATCCTCCTCAGGACCCCAAAGTCAAGCCCCAGTACTCCTACCTGCACCACCATATGAGGATTCAGAACTATCTTCAGTAGATAGCTGCAGTAGCGAAGTAGAGGACCAAGACCAAGCCCAAGACCAAGCCCAAGCCCACACTCAAGACCAAGACCAAGTCCAAGTCCAAGAACAGCTCTACCAAGAAGTCCAATGCAAGAAAGTACCAAGGTCAGAATTAGATTCAGAATCCGCTCCTGAAGACGCTCCAGGACCAGCAGCCCGAGCTTCGCCCCTTAGAGCACCCAGTCTACCAAGGGAACTTTGAGAACCAGACCCTGCATCAGACGATTTACCATGTCCACCAAGACCACCTAGTCCACCTAGCTCTCCCAGCAATGCAAGGCCGGCACCCATCGCCATGTCTGTCCCACTAGTGGAAAATAATCGTCCTAAATGCCCTGCACCATTTACATTCACAGGAGAAGGAAAAGATCCCGACACATTGAGAATCAACTCATGGTTCATGACAGTGCATCAATAGATCGCCACCTTTGGCAAAACTGGTGATGTCCCTGAAGCCCTGAAATACTATGGGGCTTATTTCAGAGAGAAAGCCCGTATTAAATTCACTGAACATGAAGCATCCCAAAGAGACCACAGAGTTGCTAGACACAATGATAATACGAGGCCTATTTGCTTCCATCCACATCTACAGGTACAATCTATGAACAGTGACTATAGGTAAAGTAAATCAAAGGTGCAGAAACAGGACCGATTATGGATACTGTAATCAAACTTGAAACTTAGAAAGAGTGTCTCCCCCCAGGAACAATTTCGTTCCATTCTGAGAAGCAGAGACTACTAGGTGCCGTGGATATCAAACTCTGGTGAAAAGTAAAACCATAAATGACTTCAGATACCTCCTTTGATCAACTAGTAGAGATAGTGGAAAAGCGTGATGCAATTGCCCACTCTACAGGACCCAATGAAAATCATCAAGATAATGCATCTTCTAATCCAGTTTCCCAACCAGCACCCAAGTGCCCCTGTAACAGCACCCAGCGAAATCAACCAAGGTTCTCCAACAACACCTCTCAGCAACAACGAGTATCCCAGGCTGTGAAGAATAGGCGCAGGACAGACAATGACTGTTACTACTGTAGAAAACATGAACACTACTCTGATTACTGCTTTGTGAAGAAGAAGCATAGGACCACCCAGCAGCATGGAAATGGAGGCCCTGGCAGATCCAGGAGACCAAAAGAATGTCTGAAGAACATACCATACCCTGGAATACAATCCTCAAGTCAAGATATCAGTCACTGTTACCACCAACCATGTAGGACCTGGTGGAACTCCGTCTCCAGCCCACGAAGCATAGATCACAGTAAATGGCTATAAAGTAAAGGCACTCTTCAATACAGGAACCAGAGGAGACAACTTGATATCAGGAAAGTTTGTCACTACTTACCAAATCCCTACCAGCGGCCACGAAACTCCTCGCAAGTTGAAGGTGGCAGTCAAAGGATCACGCTCAGCAATCACCTATAGGCAAAGCCTCTCATTGAAATTGTTAAAGAGTGCAGTGATATCTATGAAGCCTTTGTTCTGTTCCCTGGACAACTCTCATATCCTCCTAGGAATCCCTTACCTTACTACACACTATGCTGTAATAGATTGCGGAAAATGTATATTCACCTTCCCTGACAAATGAAATCCCTTGACCTGCAAGCAAGCAAGGTATGCATGATTTTAAGCCATGAATGCAGCAGATGCCCTAGACTTCATTATCTACTTTCCTAGAGTATTCACAGGCAAGAAAGCAAGGGAATTACCAGTATTCAGAGATCTTCACCACCACATCCAGCTGATAGATATAATTTCAGACCATAATCCAAGATTCTTCACATTCCCTGACAAGATCATGCCAGCATACAGAGCATTAATCGAAAACTAAAATACAAAAGGAATGATCTACACAAGCGAGGCACACAACCCAGTCAACATATTTCCAAAGCTGAAACCAAATAGCGAAATCCGACTGCTTGCAGACCTAGTGCCCACAAACCATAGGCCTATCAAGGACCATTGAGCGATTCCCAACCAAGCTATGATACTTGGAAATGATGCCAGAGCAAAGTTCATATCCCGGATAGACTTAGCAAATTTGTACATCCAAATTCGAGTTCTCTCTAGCGATGACCAATACAACACCATCAAGACACCCTTAGGATCCTTTGCATTCCCAGGGATACAGTAAGAAGATGCCAATGCCCCAGCTACGGTTATGAGAGTTATAGAGTTGTCCTAAATGGATTTATTGGAAAGTATGTTAGGGCATACAGGGAAAACATTACCATCTACACAGAAACTGTTGCAGCTCCTATTTCGCACAATGGATCTGTCTTAGGTAGACTACAACAGCATCATATCAAAGCTTGCTCAGCCAAATACTAATTTTTCGCCACCTAACTCTCTCTCCTTGAATATGTTATAGATGAGAGAGGAATTCATCCAAACCTGGAAAAACGTTCCATCCATCCAACACCAGCGCACACCAACATCGAAAAACTGAGTTCAAACATTTATTGGAGTTGTAATATATTATGTACAAGTCCCCCCAAACCTTGCCTCCAGTACGGCAGCCCTCTCAGACCTAATTTTCCAAGAAGTGTTTGAATGGCGACCCCTAAATGAGGAAGCCTTAAAATAGGTTAAGCACCTCGCTAAGGATACAATTCCGCTCTGCCCCCTCTCATATGAGACATCAGCTGATCATATATTCCTCATGTCTGATGCCTATAAGATTGAATAAGAAGCATTCGTTGGCTAAGGACCCTCTACAGAGAAACTATACCCTGCCGCATTTCACAGCAGACAGTTTGCAACAAGTCCGCTTCACTAGCCTGTCCATGAATTGGAACCTTTGGAGATTGCGAGTGCCATTCAGGCATTCTATCCGATTGTATATGGCACCAAGTTCACTATTGAATCTGAGAACCAGACACTATCCGTTTTCCAGAAGCGGACTGACCTACCTTACTTCCAGATACGATGGCGCATATTCCTACAATCTTATGATTTTGTTATCATACACAGACCTTGGAAAGACAATGTCCTTGTAGATGCACTATAAAGGATCTATGAAGACCCCCCAGCTGCAGAAGAACAAAGAATCCAACACCCTACAGAGAAGAAGCCTATGAAGCCCACATTCTCTGCCATAAACAATCTATTAAGACACTACCTGAGCATCACCCATACCCAGGACCCTTCTCCTGCTCTCACTCTTCAAGTACCCTGTCACATTGTTACTCATATACACTACGCAAAGTGGAATTAACATTATGGCACCAACTCCTACAGCTCCCAAGACGTGAGTCACCATCCAGATACTGTTGAACAAGCCATGGACAAAGCAGCAGTTACCCGCCATCTTGCAACCAATGTGATTGAAGGTTCTGAAATAGTAGTGACCTCCTCCTATCACAGCAAAACCTCAAAGTCATCCTAAGCCACAGTACTTATAGAGCGGGTTAAAGCTCAACTGTCTTACCTTGCGGCAAGAATTAATAATCCTCAAGGAGATAAGGACCAACCACTGTATCCAGAGGGTATCACCAACTGCTTTAAACGAATCCATGACTATATCACCCAACGGGAATCACTTACAGTCACCACCTCCGGTAATATCACCCATAGCAGCGGTTAAGGGTAGTTGATTCTAAGGACAAGCGAATTAGACTAGGGTTAAATCTTTCTTCGTAAACAGATATTGTCTAGGAAGGCTCCTAGGTAAAGATTTTCGAGTAAAACTTATGATATTGATAAGATCCTTCTCCGTTGCTTGATGGTAGCTAAAGCTACTGAGCCACTTCGGTATTTATAGCCCACGACTGTGTATTCGCAGATTACAACTAATTTATATATAACAGATATTTTCTCCCCTACATTGGTCCTTTGATCATAGAGCGAACCCGCTTTGACACTGAAACATTCACTTTCCCCGCACAGCTGATGGTATGAATAGAGCTCCGAACATCTCTGTGGCTGTGGACCCAGTTAGTCTGAGTTAGCATCCTTCTTTCGGCTGTTAAGATATGGCAGCCAAGTTTGCAACGTAACAATCACTTTTTAGTACTCCAAGGGGCCAGGTTAGTTGTTGGCTGAGTCTGCTTCGTGACGTCTTATCCGGCTCTGCACCTGTTTTCAGGGTGAGCTGTGTTCACCATCGGCCAATACCTTCTCATATTCACTGCCTCTCCTTATCAACTTGGTTCGATAGGTTCAAAGACCTTATAGGCATCATGGGTGCATCAGTAGACTCTCGGTGTGTCTCTGAGAAGCCTACTTCAATTTAGTGTTCATACCCATCTACGACTACCGGGCTCTCTTCACTTCAACCGGGTATAACACGGCGAGGTCTTGACGGAATTGCTTCGTTCCACGTGCCTGACGTAGCCAGAGATGCCCACTTAGACATCCTGGACTAGCATCCGGTTGGAAAGACGGGGATGACATATACGGGGTGACAAGATGTGTTCAAATATTGGTTTTTTTGAAGTTATAGAGCAACTGCACAAGGTATCTAACCCGACTCCCAGGGCGAACTCCAGTGCGGGAGGGCTCTGCTTGCCTGTAGAGGTTCAGATTTGTGCTTTTCTTCCTGGGTATCATGTAATCCTCTAAGGAGTCGTTTGGGCCTAACAGGAGCTCTCCCCTCAGAGTGGTTGACCCAAATAGCTTTCTCCCAAGTTACTCTCTCTTTTGCAAAAATAAAAAATAAAAAATAAAAAATAAAAAAAATAAATATAAAAATTAACAATAAAATTAAACTGTCTTCTTTTTGAACTAGACAGGGTAGGGTAAAAATCCTAATGGGTTTGCTTGGCCACACTAGGAAAACCATTTTCATATAATTCAACATCTGCCCGCTTAGGCATATCCGGATTCTCTGTATGAAATGTATCCTGCAACCCCAGCGGATGTTCTAAATGCTATGGTGGTTCCCTGGCATTTTCATCCTCTGAACACGCGGCCCAATTTACAAAGTAGCGTAACTCCTGCACATGTCGGTTATGAGCTCCCATCCACTGGGAATAAAATATTGTTGCACTTATTATGATTCTTTCGATTTGCCATTCAAAATCGGACTCGGTTTCCTCGGGCTTACGGGGAGGTTGTACACTAGCTGAACAGTGGATGTCTGATATGGTTCCAACAAGGATCTATGCAATATTGGATGCATTTTCCATCACGGTGATATTTCTAGTTTATTGGCGGTTCTTCCCTTTTTCCAATAGCTTAAACGGGCCATAGAGTTTTAGACTAATCTTCTACCAAGGTCGCCTACTGTGGATATTTGTTGCATTTAGCATGACCTGTTCTCCGATTTTTATGTCCGGTTGCTGCTTCGCCTAACTGAAATAATATTTGCTCATATTTTCCCATATTTGTTCTAATGCTTCTCTAGCCTTTAGATGTATTGTTTGGATCCCTTGCGCATATAGCTGGGCGCCTGGGATTTGGGCTTTGCGGTCCTTCATGCATTCTGTTTGTGGATTAAATCCATAGTTTGCGTTGAATGGTGACATGGCATGAGCATTCGTTACTGAATTGTTGTAGGCATACATGGCTAGTGGTAACAATGAGTACCAATCAGTTTGATCATAATGGACAAAGTTCTTGAGGTATCCTTCCAGCACTTGGTGGGTCCTCTCCGTTTGTCCATCAGTTTGTGGGTGGTACATGGTTAACATCTTTCATTATATCCACAAGCTTTTCAATAGGGATTGTTCTTGAATGTGATGTATTTGGCACAATCTTATAGCATGAGTACGAAAATACAGCACAGTATTAAGTGTACACTAGGTGCACGCTTGGATGAGGAGTATTGTTGTATGAAGTTAGATTGTTAGTAGTTCTTGTCCTTAATTAACTAAATAAAGTAGGCGACAACCAGCTATTTATACAGGTGCGTATTCTCCAAGTACTCAATAAGATAATAGGGAAATTATTGTAAGAAACATAAGTGTGAACATGTTTGACCCTGAAAAACTACCAAGGAAATCCCAATAAAATATGTGTAATCTGAAGTAATGGGCGCGAAATAAATGGAAAGATAACATATGATCCATGACCGGTCAAAGGTCACTATACATGGAAAGTTAACGGTGAAATCCCGCAAATAAAATAAGAAACATATGCATTAATCCTCCATCATTATCATTTAATATAACATAAAATAAGGTATACTCTAACTGTAGTTTTGTCCATAGTTTTCCTGAGTAAACAAGAAATAACCAAGCAGAGCCAAAAAAAATATTACTATAGGAAATATACAATTGAAACAAATTGAAGAATTTCAACAATTCCCAGAATTCTCCGCAGAACTTAGCATCCATGTCGGAGATGATTTCGGCTGGAAGTCCTTGTAGTTTCTAGTCTTCCCTGAAAAATATGTTTGCAACATCTTTAGCGGTTGCATTACTTTCTAGACCTATGACTGGAGTTATCTTTGTAAATTGATTCACCACCACCATATTTTGTGGTCTTCCTTGTAATTCTAGTAGTTGTGTATTGAAATTGGTCGATATGGATAACCAAGTGGAGAATAGAACTTCTAGTGACTGCAGCAGACCGAACTGCGCATGACGCGGGTATTTATTATGTTGACATTCATATCTCATGACGTTATGTAATCATTTATCCATGCTATCAGCCCTTTCCAGTTAAGGTCCCTGGTAACAATTTCCAGAGTCTTTTCTTGTGCAAAGTATCCAGCTACCTTAGAGATGTGGCGACCTTTGGCTATGGTTGTCAGTAGCTGTTTGTCTTCTGGAATGTTTAAGCGATTCTCATAGTAGATCAGTTCTTCATTTCCGCCCAGTGACTTCATAATGGTTTCCCCGCGTTGGTTAATGTTTCCAATTTCTGTTTGCATTCCTGCCACTCCTGATCGTTCTGGCCTGCCTCTTAAATGGTTCTTAATAAGGTCTGGTTATATTTCCTAATATCGACCTTGGACATGATAGCATTAGATATTAGGAGTATCCCTTTTTCTTGTCTCGCTTGCTGGCCTATTTTGTCAAGAAACTCATTTTTTGCGTGGTTCGCTTGTAAGTATGCGACTACTACCTGGGCTGTTGTTGCAATTGATCATCTTCTGATACATCCGTACTTCCAAATCCTCGTTTGCCTTTTGCGGTTTCTGAATGTGCATCAACTTCCATAGCATCAGCTGTATGTATGTACTCAATGATTATTTGTGCCCTTCGGTCCCGTTTGTAAATCTGGGAATCTTGATGTCCATGGTTCATTATGATAACCTTGACTTCCCAGGTGTACTTAATGTTGGTTACCCTACCGCCAATAATGATCCCGTGTTGGCGACCAGTACACTTCGGGGTGCTAGGCACACATATGTTCCTCTTGGTAATCCAACTGCAATTCCCGTTTCCACCAGTTGTTATCCCTTGACTGGTCTATGGAGTCCTCTAATGCATACAGGTCATGTCCGGCGGCTAGTGGGGACCCTTTCATAGGTATTCGTGCCTTTGGAGATAGCAATTTTATACGCAAGGACCCTGTACACTCTGTGCCAAATAATCTTTCCTCCATTTCTGGTTGGTTTAACTGCACTAGTCTGAGGTGGAAGTGAGAAGACTTAAGTAGTGGCTGTTCACTATGCGCAGCTCCCTCCTGAGGACAGTACTCGTGTCTTCAGCTTAATGCATTAGGTTTTCCGCCTCCTTTTCCTGGTCGATAGACAATCTTGAAAATGTGGTTGGCAAGTTGTTGAGTCCACAGTAGCTGCCACGGATTCCATACCTTCGTTGTAAGGAAGTTCTGTATATTTTGATGATCAGTGTAGACTGTCACTGGTTTTTCTGTTCCAACTAGGTAATATTTCCACTCTTTGAATACATCGAGAATAGCTAGAAGCTACTTATCCTGGATCTCATAATTTCGTTTGGCCGGACTCAGTTTTCAGGAGTGGAAAGCCACTAGTTGTAATTTGTTGTCTTTAAACTGTGAGAGGACACATCCTCAGGCCAAATCGCTTGCATCGGTTTCCACAATAGTTTCTCTATCTGGGTAAATATGAAAGGGTATTGGGGCTGACATGAATCTTTGTTTGAGTTCCTAAAATGCCCCATCTTGTTCTGTCCCCCAGCGCAATTTCCTAGAATCACGCTTCAAGATTTTGGTAATTGGTTGCCGATTTTGGAGAAATCTTTAATCAAAGGTTGGTAAAAATTGGCAAAGCCAAAGAATATTTGCACCTCCATGACAGACCTTGGTGCCTTCCAATTTTTATTGTTCGCGACTTTTCTTTCACTCCTGGTGACTCTCTCTATTGCCACAATATAACTTAAAAACTCCACTCTTCTTACATGAAAAACCCACTTGGTGGTTGATACTGCTAGATCATATTGTTCTAAGCGAGAAAGGACCTTCTAGACCAAGTCGATATCTTCTATCTCTCCTTTGGAGTAAATCAGCATATCGTCCAGGTATACCACCTCCCCACGATCTAAAAATTCAAGAAAACCTTTATTCCTCATACCCTATATGTGGCCGGCGCATACACTAGTCAGAATTGTAATACTTTGTATTCAAAGTGGCAGTATCGAGTCCGGAATGCTGTTTTCCACTCATCTCCTTCCTTTAGTCTCAGGAGGTGATAGACATCTTTTAACTCCATCTTAGTGAATATTTGGTTTCATGCCACCCGGTTATGGAGCTCGCACATTAGGTGGAGCAGGTATTTGTTGGCCAGCGTTACCTTGTTTTACTGGCGGTAATCCACACAAAGCCTCATTGAGCCTTCAGGTTTAGGGACAAATAAAATTGGAGCCCTAGCAGGAGATTTGCTTTCAACCATTTTACCCTAATCCTGCATTTTCTGCAGGTATTTGCTTAACATCCAGCTGCTGAGCTGATATAGGGTATATTGGGCCCCAGGGCGGTACTGCACTGGATATTAAATCAATTGTGTATTCAAAAGTTCTTCTTCCTGCTAGTTTTTCTGCTGTTTCTAGTGCGAAAACACATGTGAATTCATGCCATACCTGCGGTATTTGCAGGAACTTTCTTCCGTCTGAGGTGGATGCAAGCTTGCTTGTTTCAATATGTCGTGCTACTGGGTCAGAGGCCATGTTCTCGTCCCATTGGAATGTCAGCTCTATGCTTTGATCACTGTCCTGACTCACACCTTTTTCATCTCTAATTATTAATTTTTGCGTATGCTCAATATCCCTTATTGGATGTTCGGTATGCCACCATCCAAAGTGGATGATATAGTCATATTTGCCAGCGTTAGCAATTTCGCAAGATATGTGAGATTGGCGGGCATTGCTCCCGATTTCTTAAAGAATGAGGTTTATGTAGTGTTTTCCCCCATTTGATGTGGTGCTTCCTTTAAATGTGTAAATGTCCAAGCTATTTGTGTGTGTGTGGTAGGCTAGGCGATGTTTATCAACCAGTTTTTGGTTAATTAGGAATATGTTAGACCCTGAGTCTAATACCACAAGAATCTCGATTGGTTCGCCATTTGCTTCAATGGTTGCCCTACCTTCAGGGCAAGAGTAATATGGTTTGGCTGGGGCTTCAGTTATATCTCTTTTGGTATGGCCACTGGGGGCCTGTGCGAGTCTTTTGTATGACATGTTTGTTCTTCTGGTAACTAGGGTGTTTGTTACTCTGCCCATACGGTTTCGGCTATTTAATCCTCCTCAGATAAACTCGAATCTTTTGTCTTTACTTTACTGGGCGGCCCACTCCCTGTGGTCTTTACCCCTTGCAACAGGGTTCCCAAATACCTGCCTTTTTCGCTAGCACCTACCTTTCCCTAACTCTAGCAGAACTTGTTTCTGTAGCTGATAGTCATTCTTTCTTCTCCCCAGGGGATTCTTCGCGCATCGCCTCCATTACCACTGAGTCTTTCGTGCCTACTTGTCCACAAAGCCGGAGTCCTGGTTCGGCACTGATTTACCCCGGTCCATTTACCGTATGAACCAGGTAGCCGCAGCCTCTCATTCTCTTACAATTCATTTTCCTTGAGGCCAGGAATCCAGTTCCGTTTTTTCAATTATTCTGTAGTCCAGCCGACCAGTTATACATTTTCGTTGCTGGAAGGTTCTCATGATCTCAGGATAGACTCGTTCCCCCTTGTCATTCATAAGAAGTCCCTAGTTAGCGCTAGTCTGTTCAAACTTCCTCCGATCTCTGGTAAGGATTTAGGGCTCTATATGTACACAGGTTAGATTGACAGTCTTCAATACTGAGGTCCAATGTCCCTCAAAGTTGCACTCTGTTTTCAACCTTTTGAATTTCGTGTTGCAAGAGTTAGTCCCGTACTACCACGAGCCACCGTCTAAGTTAAATACTATTTGCGCGCCTGTCATTCATTTGCCTGCACTACTCCCATAGGACTGGATAGGTAATCGAGATTGCAGCTTGGTTTTGAGTTGCCCACCGAAAAGCGCGGAATAGCTGCTAGTAGGACCTTGCTGTGGTCCTTCCACGTGGTTGATTTCAGTTTCGGTAGGAGGTCCATAAGCGAGTACCCGGTCGCCGTCGCTGCCCCTGCTTGAAAAGTTAGTTTTAAGTTTCCTCTCTGTCATCTAGTTCCCATATCATGGGCTGGTTGACTTGGTTTACCTAGGATGCGGGTGCTGTTAGCACATTATATTACCCGTGGTCATAGATATTGGAATTGGAAATTTTACCGTTTATGTCCTGTAACCGATACCTGGGCTTGTTTCCTGCATAACTTCCAAGTAACCCTGCCCCAAGTGCAAACGGTACATTGATTGGCTTTCTTTTGATCTTCAGTATGTCCTTAAAGATTCTTTTAAGTGCTTCAATCCAATTTGTGTGCACTAGCTTTCCTTCAGCAGGTGCTCTTTTCTCTTTCTCCGCTTGCTTATTGACTTTATAGGCTCATCTTCAGCTGCGGTATATGTTTTTCTCTTTTTATTTCCAGCTGTGTTTTTGCGGGACTTGCATTCCTCTTCGCGTTTTCTCTTCAGGGTGTCTCATTTTCCCTGCTTGTATTGTCTGAATAGCCCTTGTGGTTCCTTGAACGATTCTTCCACCTTCGTAACCCTGCGCACTGCCTGGATTCATTTGCTATCCAAATCCTGATTTTCAATGTGATAGTGGACGCATGGCTTCAATAGGGAGTTGCTGCTGAATTATAGTTTTCCAAGTGATACCGGATACTTCTGCCTTGATGTTGAGGATTTCAATGGTAAGGAGATACTTCTCTATATCCCCTGTATACCTGACCTTCTCCATCTCGCCTAAGGCCTTTTGTGCCTCATGCAGTACTGAGAATCCTTTGGTAAATTCGGCCCAGCAAGTGTTCTAGAAATTATATCCCTCATGTTTTGGAAATCGGCGGTCCCCAGTCATGTTCTTCCGCTAAGTTATCAAGAAAGATGCCACCTCAGTTTCTTTACTTTTTCCTAACGCATACTAGATCCTTTCTTCATCCTCTTCCTAGTCCCCTAGGTTTCTCCCAAAGTAGACCTCGCAGTCTAGTAGCCATACTCGCGCATCCTCAGGAGCATTATTGTAAAATTTCAAAGATGGAAACACTTGTCGGCAGTATGTCATGGACAATGCTTGCCCCAGTCGTTTGACCAATGCATGTGATTTACATTCTAACTTGCGACCTGGCAACTGTGTTCTTGATGGCAAGCTACCTCAGCAAGAGGGGGCACCTCCGTCTTCAGATTCCTGGATTATGATCATCCAGGTTGGGTGTAACGCCTCCCTGGGTGCATCAGGCACCAAGAGGCAAGCGTCTCGGTAAGGTATAACGATAGTAACTCAGACCCTCCACTTTTGGGGCTTCAATTGAGTATTACTACCAGAGATCTTGATAAGTTGTTTTAACAGCCATTGATTACTATATCGCCAGCTTCGCTAAGTCCTAGACTTACTTGCTGTGGTTTCGTGCGAACTGAAAAGAAGTAACTGCTCAACCAAGTATATTGAAAACTCTGTCTCTGGAAGTCTGCCCCGTCTAAGCTCCAGAGGGGTAGTCTTAAATACATGATCTCGCTTTTCCAAAGCTTTCCATATCCTTCCATTTGATTTCCAATCAACAGATATACACAAGCTCCGCTTGTAAAGTCCTCCAATAAAACAAATTCCTCATGCACCTAAACGGTACTGCAAACAAAATATGTATCATCCCGATACACAAAACAAAACATAAAACATATCGGGGTCAGCTTGACACATGAAACCCAACATAAAATAAACTAAGTATTAAAAGATACTTGAAACCAATCATAAAACAAACTAACCCCTTACTAGTCCTGCTAGTTTCCATTAGCCTTGCCAACCTTAACAATAGTAACCAATTCCGGTTACACCCCAAACATAAAACAACTGTTTCCAAAACCAAAACAAAAATAAAAAATAATAACCGTAATCAAAACAAATCAAAACCAAGTCTTGATAACATCGCGATCATCTGAGACTCCTGAATTGTCATAGTCGCTCTCCAAGTAAGGTTTCCAGAATCCATCGTCCACCTTTCCTTCATCACTAAACTCCACGTATACTAGTTTCTTTGGTGTGAATACAATCTCGATATATCCTGTAATGATAGGAAACTCGTCGCCTAGACAGTTATCTGTCCACCATTCCTGCACAAGGCTCATAGCGTTCTCCAAAGCTTGAACAGGCTCCCAGCTGTTCTCAGAATCAGAATAACCTTTCCATTTAATAAGGAACTGGTCACGTCCATAATTCTGGCTGTGATCCAACACTTGTTCAATGTCCCATTCTGGTAGCTCCTCAACGAGGACGGGTGCTTGTTTCGTATTGGCCCTGTCAGGGAACCTATTATCATCATTCTCCATGAATCTTTTAACCGTAGAGCAATGAAATACTGCTTGCTTGCGTCGGTAGATCCATGCGTCAATCTTGACCGTGTAGTTTTGTGTGTAGGAATCGTATTCCATAACCTCAAAGGGTCCACGCCATCTGGGTTCCAGCTTCTTGCTCCTACCAGATTCCGTAGCAAATAGTTCTCCCCAGACCAACAATCGTTCGCCCACCTGAATGGGTTTGTAGGTGGTTCTCCTTCTTGCTGCCATCCTGGTACTCGTAAATCTCGCCATCTTGACAGATTGATAGGCCTCATTGCGCAACTCCTGCTGTCTGTTCAGGAAGTCAGCGGAGGCAGGTACCTGGTTGTTTCTGACTCTGATAGTCGACAGCAGCGGGTATTCTCGGCCATACACTGCTTTGTATTGTGACATGTTTAGGACGTCCTAATGTCCTGCATTCTTGTCGGCTGCTAACTCTGGAATCGCGAGTATCCAGTTGTTCTGGCGCATGTTAACAACATTTCTCAAGCAGGTCTTGAGTTCTCTAATCTTCCTCTCAACCTGGCCATTGGTCTCATGGTGTCCAGGTACTGCCTTGATGTGCTCGATACCCAAAGACTTCATGCTTTATGCTCAAAATCGTGAGGTAAAACGGGAATCAGCATCACTGACGATAGAAGAGGGTACCCGGTGGGGTGTGAAGACATGCTGTCGAAGGAGGGTAATGGTTTCGACAGCCTGGCAATTAGAGTGTGTAGGGATGAACCAGGTAAATCTTACTGCCTTGTCAAAAACTACCAGTACAGTATCGTAACTGTTCTTTCCAGACATGGTGAATGGTCCGGCAAAGTCTATAGCATAGGTGGTGAATATCACAGAGGGTATTCGCATCGTCTGTGCCTCTCCTTCAGGTAGCTTGTTGCGTTCCTTATTCCTTAGGCATAAATCGCATTGGCGAACATAGTCCCAAAAGTCCTTCCTCATCTCTGGCCGGAATATGTATTCTGTAGCATAGCGTTGGTTCCTATCTGCGCTGTGGTGTCCTGTGTTGTGAACCTCATCGATAACGATCTCCCTGAGGGTCATCCCATTCACTGCATGTCCTTTTGGTATGTATATACAATCTTAACCACCCGTGGTCGTGGCATACATTAGTCCATTACCGATCATGTAGTGGGATAGCTTGCCACCTCTCCCAGTGTTGCTAGCATCAGAGGCTTGTTTGTACAGGTCGTTGTTCCTGTAGGCTTCCACCCTTTGTCTTCTCCATTAAGTACTCATCTCTGCCACCACTGCTGCCGAGTCCCGTTCATCCTGTACTCGCTCCAGGCGTGGTACTTCCTCCTCCTCATCCTCGTAAAGCTTGTAGAGGGTACGCTGGTGGTGAGGGAGGGTTGGTGGCTCGATGACTGGTATAAGCCCTGGTTGGCTGAGTGCCGCATTGGAGTAGAGGGGCCGCTTGGGCTCCTTGGCTTGCTGGTAGCAAGCACTCTCCTGGTCCTGGTACACACAACTCATATCTCCGAGTTGCACGTTCAAGTATCTCGTGACTGCATCCAGGTTTAGTACCGGCCGTGGGGGTAGCAAGATGCTATTCCTTTCTTCGTAGGTAGAGACTAATTCAGGTAGAACTATCTTGTCTCTAAGCTTCTCGTCCTCGTGGATAGTACACTGCCGATCATAGCATGTACTCCAGTGCATGGCGGCATGATTTCTCTAATCATCGCTGATTTCTAGGGTGACTCTGTCTCTCCAATCATTTCCTGCCCTGATAGAACAATCAGAGTTATCCGATGGTCGTGGTTCTTCAATAGGAAGTGGTTCAAAGAGCGACATGTTTGAGGGGGTGAAAGGTATGTTGTGGGGGTTTGAATCTTCTTCGTTGGTAGGGTGTTGAGCGTAGTTTGCTTCTGGATCAAATTGCTCATAAAGACGGGAAAGGGCGTCAGCTAAATAGTTTCCCTTCCCTGGCCTATAACATATCTTTGCCTCATATTTTCCCAAGTGGATGCGCCACCTAACCTGCTTGCGTGAGCGGTTCTTGGCTGTCTTCAGGTACACCAATGGTTGGTTGTCTGTTATGATCGTAAATTCATGCCCTGCAAGAATATGATCAAAGGAGGTTAAGGCATCCATGATTGCAAGTGCCTCCTTGTCCGTTGTTCCGTAATGCATTTGTGAGTGGGTGAATTTCCTGCTGTGTAATGCTGCTGGCCTCCTCATTTCAGGTTTGTCTCCTTGTACTACCCAAGCTCCTACCCCTGAGTCAGAGGCATTGGTTATGAGCTATATCTTTTGTCCTGAGGTGTGTTTAATCAGCATCATGACCTGATTCTCTTTGGCGATCTGCTTCACATTCTCGATGCATTCATCATGCGTTGGTGTTCAGACAAACTCCAAATTTCGCTAAGATCCGTCAAGTGTGTTGTGATCGTGGCGATATGTGGAAGGAATTGGCTAATGTAGTTTGCCAATCCTAGGAATTCCTGAAGTTGCTTCTTATTCTTCGGTGTTTCCCACTCCTAAATCCTGCTGATCTTTTCAGGGGATGCTCTAAGCCCCTTGTCATCAATGACGTGGCCTAGTACTTGTAATTCTTTAACAAAGAAGTCTGACTTCTTTCTGCACGCAAAGAACTCCGCTTTTTCCAACCTGTCACAGACCGCTTTAATGTGTTTCAAGTGGTCGGACTCTGTGTCCGAGAATAAGAGTATATCGTCGATATACACCCATACAAATTCTCCTAGGTAGTCGGTGAGTAGGTCAGACATGATCCTCATGAATATTCCTGGTGCATTCATGTCTCCTTGTAACATAACCTTGCTGACGAAACCTCAGAAGGGTGTTTTGAAACTGTTATATTTGACATCTTCAGGGTGACCTCTGGTTTGAAAATAGGCATCACTTAGGTTGATCTTGCTTCTGTATCGTGCTCTTCCTAATGCATTAAGTAGCCTCCTTTGGTTTGGGATAGGTTCGTCATACTTCTGAGTAATGTCATTTCTCGCAGTCAGGTCCGCTAGACACCTGATCCTGCCATCGGTCTTTCCTTTGACTGACACAAACATAGGTGCTGCCCCTGACACTTCAGCAGTTTCAATGTCTCCTTCGCGCTGTTTCTGGTCCAGCCATACTTTGAGTCGAATCTAGTACTTTTCTGGTACTGAGTATGTTGGCATCATTTTCCGATTCTCTGGATCCTTCAATCTGATTAGCTGGTTGATCTTTCTCAAAGGTGGTAACCTTTTAGGAATCTGATCTGGGAATACCTTCGGGTATTGTTCTATTATCTCTTCTATGCTTGTCACAGCTGCTCACATTCTGGCCCTGGTTGGTGTGCAATTGACCCATATCTTATGGTCAGGAAAATGAATCCTCAGCTTTCCACATTCGTCTGATACTTTATGTCGCGATAGGAATAGCATTCCAATCAAGGCAACGTACTTGGCTAATTTTCCCACTATCATTCTATTTCCTGTAGGCTTCATCTTCCCTATCACTATGCTGACCTTGCATTCTTTCTGGGATTCCGATCGTCACCCTTTCTTAGCCATATGAATGGTTGCAGGAGTTGCCATTTCAGTACATGGAATTCCATGAGTAGTGACCAAGGTTGCGCACAATAGGTCGGTTCCTATTGTTCCTGTATCAAATAATACTCGCGCTTGTTTGCAGTTAATCAGGATAGTTCCTTCCAATGCTATATGACTCTTATCACCCTTAGGTAGTGTGTTTTTTGCTGATGCATTGGTCTCGACTTCTAAGGCGTTGAAATATACTTCATCTTCGCTGCTGGCTTCCTCAACTCGATTGGAGGATGTTTCTTTCTTGGGTGTCTTCCCTTTGCCTTTGTCGCTTTTGCTGGGACAATCCTTTGCCATATGTCCTTTACCGCCACAGGTAAAGCAGGCTCCCTTTTCACTTGGAGTCTTGGTCTTACTTGATTCCTTTTTCTTCCATTGAGGTTTGTTGTCCTTCTTGGAGTTGTCTTCCTTGTATCGATCCTTCTGCTTATCGTTCCCATAGGCTCCCGTATTGTGGAGGATTGCATCAACTCTCTCTGCATAGGCTATCGTGGTCTGTATTGTTTCGCCGGAATCATACCATGTTTCGACCTCGCGCCTTAGCCTTGAGTGCATACATTGGAAGAACCTTTAGATGAAGGCATATTCGGAAATAGTGCCTTCTGGTAATCGTGATCGGTACATCAAAAAGTCTGTAGCTACAGTTGTGATAAGCTGTGTCTTTCCCTTCCTGACTTGCTCAATCTCGTGGAATCGTTTGTAGAGATCCTACTTCTGCCTGGATGATTGGAATCGTTCTCTTAACCAGTCAATGAGTTCGTCCCTGGTTAGGTCTTCACCATAGTTTTCTGAGGCCTGGAAAGCTTCTTCCTGAGCTCTCCCTTCTGTGTACAGTATCCAATAATTTCCCGCTCCGTCTGTTTTGGAGTTGACTGCATGTAGTCTAAGGTATTACTGGACTGACTGGTACCAACGATCGAACGCTTCTGGCTTAAGGTCTTCTCCTTTACCACAGAACTTCTCTGGTGTAGGAACCTTGATGCTAAGCTTCTCTGTAGTTGCTTGTGATGGCTATCTAGCCACTAGCACATTACTAGGTCCTGGATTCGACATGTGGTCAGCATCACTAGAGCTGTTAGAGCTCTCTTCGCTGACTGAGCTGCTTGGATCGTCCTTGGGTATAGCTACATGCTTTCCCTTCAATCCCTTTGGCGTGCCGGGAAACTCTCCAGGAGTTCGCGCTTTCTCTTGGGCTAGTTCCTTCCACGATTCTACAAGCACTTGCTTTGCTTGGTCTCTTGATAACTGTCTTTCTGCTTCGTCTACCTTGAACCTGTGGGCCTTCGCTGGTTCGCCTTTCCTTCTCTGACTGCTTTTGTTCTTTTTGGTAAGTTCCTGTCGTAGGATCTGCTTACCAGACCTCGTCTGTAGTCTCTAGTCACCTATGCTGGGCAACTGGTTGCAACCTGATGTTCTGAACCTCTGCCTGCTTCTGACCCAACTACTTGTTGAAGTTAAAAAAATGTAACGCCTCCCTGGGTTCATCAAGCACCAAGAGGAATGCGTCTCGGTAAGGGATAACGATAGTAACTCAGACCTCAAACTGTGGGGGCTAAAAGTGAGTATTACTACCGGAGATCTCGATAAGTTTTTTTTCCAGCCGTCGATTACTATATCGCAAGGTTCGCTAAGTCCTAGGACTACTTGCTCTGGTTTCATGCGAACTGAAAAGAAGTAACTGCTCAACCAAGTATATTGAAAACTCTGTCTGTCGAAGTCTGCCCTGTCTAAGCTCCAGAGGGGCAGTCTTAAATTCATGATCTCGCTTTTCCAAAGCTTTCCACATTCCATTTGATTTCCAATCAACGGATATTCTTAAGCTCCGCTTGTAAAGTCCTCTAATTAAACAAATGCCTCAGGCACCTAAACGCTACTGCAAACAAAATATGTATCATCCCGATACACCAAACAAAACATAAACCATATTGGGAATCAGCCTGACACATGAAACCCATCATAAAACCAACTAAGTATCAAACTATACTTGAAACCAATCATAAAACAAACTAACCCTATACTAGTCCTGCTAGATTCCGTTAGCCTTGTCAATCTTAACAATAGTAACCAATACCGGTTACATTGGGTGCATTCGCCGTGGGAGGCAGTGGTGGACCTTTTCCACCATTTCCATTTCCCTTTCCATAATGCACTTGCTTTCCCCTCTCTCAGCGGCGAATGAACTGGAATTCTTCTCTTTCATCAGCCGTGGTTCGTTTTTCCAAACCCAGATTTTACACTGCCATGGGTTACTCTATTTCCCACACACAAGCGGAGTTCTGGGCATCTTGTAATTGTGTTACTGCCACGCTAATTTGTGCCGACATGCCCATCATTTGGGCTGATGCTGCATTCTGACACTTGTCACAGGCCTCTCTCTGAATGAGTTTTGTTTCAATCACTGTTAGAGTTCTCTTAACTCTCCTCTGGTGCACTAATGTTCTTTCTGGGCCACGACCTGCTTTTGCATAAGTTCGTCTCTTTGGCAGGCTAGGGCTTCTTCCAATTGGCGATCTTAGTCAAGAGATTCCTGCCCTGTTGCACCAATGTTAGCATCAAGTTGAGTACTTACTGCCTTTTGGTATATAGGCCTTTGTGTTTGAGCTTGTAACTTGGCCTCCAGCTTCTTTGTGGTTGCAGTTTACAACATGATGGTATTTGCCACCAGCATTTCCAACCTTGTATGGACCTGTTTCAGTTCTGCTCCCTTGATCTGTTCACCCCGCAAAATTCGCTATGCATAGTGTTGAAGTTGGTCCACCTGAACCAGCGCTTAGCTAGACAGTATCTGGTAAGTCAGATGAGCATTGTCAACCAATTCTCGAAGCTTTCGGTCTAACATGCTCCTGGATTGTCCATTGCGTTCTGCCAGTTTTCCCAATGCAGGGTTTCTTGCGCCTAAAGGTCTAGGGGTATTGGACTGAGTGCCAGGGGCAGACATTCGCACTCCAGTGGGCGGGGAGAGATGGTGGAGAGTCATAGGTAACCGGGAGCATCCTGCTGCATGTTCGCTTCCAACTAGCAAAACATTCGCGATATAGGACATTGGTTTGTCGGTGTCGACGGTAAGCTGTTATGAGGACTTTGTTTTGGAGGAGAGTAGGTGTCTTCCGAATCCCCAAACTTAAGGGTGTAAAGGATATATTTGAGGAAATGGAACTAGATATTCCACATTTCTGGCAATCGTAGTCAACCAGGGGGTGCCACTTGAAGGATGGCCGTGATGTTCATTATAGATTTTTCTAACAAATGTTGAGGTATCAGTATGAGGTTGGGATTGGTGAACCTGGAGAGTTCTTAGGAGTATAGTAGGTAGTCGATCTCCGGAAGGGAGTTGTATAGGAGGGTTTCGATAGTGTGGATAAAGTTTCCTAGACGAAGTTCATAAATTGACTTGTCGAGGAGGGTGGATTAAGCTATACACTTGTATGATTCCCGAGGTATGACTTCGAGATATCTGATAGTCATATATTGAGCTTTTGTAACAAGGAGAAATATCAATATGCTGTTAAGGGAAGTCGATTCTAAGGGCAAGTAAATCGGAGTAGGCTTAAATCTTTCTTCGTAACCAGAGATTGTCTAGGAAGGCTCGTAGGTAATGATTTTTGAGCAAAACATATGATATTGATAAGATCTCTTCGCCTTTGCTTGCTGATATCCAAAGCTCAGGAGGCACTTCAATATTTATATCCTGCGTCTGTGTGTTCGCGGACTACCACTACCTTACATATATACACGTATTTCCTCCACAATATTTTTCTCTTGATCCAGGAGAGAACCCGCTTTGACCCAGAAATTTTCTCTTTCCCCGCACAGCTGATTGTATGATCAGAGCTGCTGCCTTCGCTGTGGCTGTGGACCCACTTAGTCTGAGTTGTCAACCCTCCTTCAGCTTTTAAGATATGGCAGCACAGTTTGCAAAATACTAATGACTTCTTAGAACTATGAGGGGCCTGCTTGGCTTTTGGGCCAGTCTGCTTTGTGCTGTCTTATCCGCTCTGCACCTCACTTTCAGCATGACTAGGGTTCACCATCAGGCCAATAACTTCTCGTCTTCACTGCCTCTCCTTATCAACTTGTTCCCATAGGTTGATTGACCTTATAGGGATCAAGGGGGCGTGAGCCTACTCTCAGTGTATGTAGGAGTACCCTACTTCAATTGTGTGTTCATAACCATATAGGAATACCTGGGCTCACTTAACCTCAATAGGGTCTAACTTGGGGAGTTCTTGCCGGAATCGCTTGGTTCTACTTCTCTGACGTAGACAGAGATTTCCTCCTGTAAACCGCGGGGACAGTATCTAGTCGGAAGGACGGCGACGACGTATACGAGGTTACAAGTTGTCATCAAATTTCTCATTTTTTCTAAGTGAACGAGCAACGGCAAAAGGTACCTGTTACGACTCCCTGGGCGAACGCCGGTGCAGTAGGGGTATGATTACCTGTAGAGGTTGGAATTGTGCTTTTCTTCCTCTGTGTCCGGTAATCCTCGTGGGAGTCGTTTGAGCCTAACAGTGGCACATATACTCAACCTGATCCTCAGCCCACACCAGTCCCTCCTCGACCTCCCATCAATGAACTACACCGATTTCTGGAATCAAATAAACTCGAGCCATGCACAGGGCTGCCTGTGTTTAAGAAGAATGCCAAACACAGCTAAATGGAAAGTACCCCGGATACATTCCCTCACAATCTCGCGCTAATCCAGGACCCTTGCCTCTCAATTATTGCTCCAAATTTCTCTCCCCTCATTATCCCAAGCGCAGATCTGAACACAAGTGTGCTATTATTCCTGCCTGCCGCGATGAGGAGGGCTACCCTATCTTGGATGCAGTAATCGATAAGGGAAAAGAAACAGTAATACCGCATTACAACCTAGGAGGTGATCAACCTACCCCAGAAGCACATGTCGATTATGAGATACTGCTTCTTTGATCAGCCCTCTTCACAGCGTGACCTTTGCGCTTTTCAGCTTACTAACACCATGAAAGGAAACTGGTACACCAGTATTTGGAATGCTACCGAGAATGACCCCCTCCATAATGTAGTCACCAATGCTCTAGATCACCCAGAGTGGCTCTTATATGATGGAGGCCTCGCCAGAAAGGGGAAGGATGACAGTAGAGACTGTCCTTATATCCCCTATAGATCAAGTTATCAAGGTGCTAACATTAGAAGCAAAATTATGTGCATTACACAAAAACAAATGGTGATATGGGTTGGCAGAAATGTTTTGAATATGGTTCAAGAGACCTCTTGTTAAGGTGCAACTATCTATATGGGGCAACCGGCAACGATATATTGTCCTTTCTCTCAAGACGCCTTGCTACCTACTATTGCGAGTACTCGAAGTCCAATAGTTTTCTAGAGCACTTGATAGAGAGAACTTACAACGAACTTTAACCTTTCGGTTACTGAGATGAGACCGAGATAAAGGTTTGATTGATAAAGTTCTAGAGAGGAAATAACAAATATGGTTGCGTGAAGAGCTATCCTCCTGGACCCAAACGGGCCCTTATATAGACCTCTTCTCGCAACCCCTAACCCTTATGGCTTTGCAAGTGCTCAGCCATGTGAAACTCTTAACATCATATGAATCTCTAAGTGCAAAGGTCATCTGCACATAAAACTAACCTCCTGACTCACAACTGTGCGTCATGCGCAAAACCTACATAGCTCAAAATGGTCATACGTGCGAAATCAACTCATAATAACCTGATGACTCACAAGTGTGTTTCATGCGCAAAACCCAAATGACTCAGAGTGGTCATGTGTGCGAAATCAACTCATAATAACCTCATTACTCACAAGTGCGTGTCATGCGCAAAACCCACATGATACAAAGTGGTCCTGGGTGTGAAATCCTCGTAAGCCTTGCAAGGGTTACTCGGCTTCTTGTCCTTCATGCCTAGCGCTCTTCTAGGCAATCACGACAGTTCTTCTGCCTCTGCATGAGTAAGGATTTTAAGCACAATTTCTATAGATGCCACCTATCTCTGAACAACAAGCAACCAACCACTCTTCCTTAAGGATCAGTAACACCCCTTCCTGTCCCTACACAGGCATTCTCATCTGTTGCAATTGACTTGGAAGAACTCTTTCCTAGTGATTCCAAACTGCAACTCATCATGGGTGTCTTGAATCGATTCACGGGCTTTACCACCCTTATATTGGTTAGGCACAAACGACTCCAGAGAAGGTTACATGACTTTTAATGAGGAACTGCATGAGTCCGTAACTCCCTCGAAAAACACCCCCCTGCGGCCCCGGCGTTGGCCCTGGGAGTCGTCACAGGCCCCTTGTGCAGTTGCTCATTCACTTAGAAAAACGAGAAATTGGAACACATCTTGTAACCACGTATACCTCGTCGCCGTCCGACTGACTAGATGCTGTTCGTAGGGTATATAGGAGGACATCGCTGGCCTCGTCGGGGAAGTGGAACGAAGCGATTCTGTCAAGAACCTGCAGAGTTACCCCCCAGCGAAGTTTAGACAGCCTGGGTAGTCCTAGACGGGTATGATTGCACAATTAAAGTAGGCTACTCTGACACATACCAAGAGTACGCTGACACCTCCATGATGCCCATAAGGTCAATGAACCTATCGGAACAAGTTGATAAGGAGAGGCAGTGAAGACGAGAAGGTATTGGCCTGATCGTGAACCCTTGTCATCCTGAAAGCCAGATGCAGAGCCGGATAAGCCGGGACGCAGCGGACTTGGCCAACAACCAACTTGCTCCTGGGAGTTCTAAGAAGTTATTGGTACGTGCCAAACAGGGTGCCCAAATCTTACCAGCCGAACGTAGGATGTCAACTCAGACTAAGTGGGTCCACACCTTCAGAGTAGTCAGGAGCTATGTTGATACCGTCAGCTGTGCGGGGGAAGAGAATGTTTCTGTGTCAAAGCCAGTTCGCACACGGATCATGAGACGAAGGTTGGGGAGAAAATACTAGTTTTTATCTAAATCAGTTGTAATGCGTGAACACTCAGACGAGGGATATTAATATCGCAGTGCCTCACGAGCTTTAGCCATCATCAAGCAAAGGAGAAGAGATCTTATCAATATTTTAAGTTTTACTCCGAAATCATTATCTACGAGCCTTCCTAGACAATCTCCGTTTACGAAGAGAGATTTAAGCCTAGTTCGTATTGCTTGCCCTTTAGAATCGACTACCCTTACCAATACCAGTCTCTCAGAACATCACCGCTGTTGAAACAGAATACAGGGTTATTGTGCAGTCATCTCCATTCATGCTTTCCCTGCCTCCATAGTCTTTGGTAGTGACCCCACGTTTACCTCATGCTTTTGGACATAGTTTATGGCAAATCTCAATGATGGTCTCAACATGGCTACAGTTTACCAACCCCAGAGAAATGGAAAGACTGAGTGCAAAATCAGAACTGTTCGCTAATGCATTAGTAAGTATCTGAATCCTATAGGAACCAAGTGGGTTCGCCATCTACCTCATGTCCATAGTGCAATCAAGGCCACTCACAACCATACCACAGGACTCTCTCCTTTCGAAATCACCTTTGACTGACTAGTAAACCTCCTCCCCATTGTCAGAGTCCTCCCCACTCTAGTACCAGCAGCACATGAGATTGCGTTCTTCTATCATTAAAAAAACCAGCCACTGCCAAGAGACACCCTCTAGAAGGCCAAAGCACGCCAAACTTCCTCCACCACAAGCAGAGGAAAGGATGGACGCCTATCATCCCTAACGAACCTGATGGTACCCTGCAGTCAGCACCCTATATGCATAAAGTTGGATGAAATCACAAGCTAGTTGGACCATAGTTAGGACCCTCCTCAGTGAGCAAAGGACCTAACAAATATAATAACTACAGACACATGCTCTGTCCCTTGATAGGAGGAATCCACCCTTGGATCCATCGCAGCCATCTTCACATTTTATCTCTAGAACCAAACCGCTTCGCCTTTACATGAACAGCTGAACCCATATCCAAAGAGCCTGTCACCATTGATCCTAGTGGTCAAGAGCAAAGGTATATTGAGAAGATAATCTAAGATTGAATCTATCACAGGAAGTGAGAATTCTTTATCCAATGGAAAGGGAATGACGAAATCGAAGCAAGATGGAAACCCCACTACAACCTAGAAGGCACCAGAACTCTCACCAGATCTTACTGGTTCGATACCTACAATGAATCTATAACTTTCTGACTCCCTTGTTCCCATAGTGAGACTTTGTCTGCCTGGTGGCTCCTGAAACCCGACAATGCGCCCCTCTTACCTTAGCTTGACCCTGCCGGATTTCCGACAGGCCATCAAGATACTGACTACCGAGAATCCCATACCAGCACAACACTTTCCACCTTGGGTGAATAATAGATGGAAAGCTAACTGCTTTGTAGTATTATCTTGGGAACTATGGGGCTATTAAAGGTGTAAGACCTTGACAGCAGTGATGAATATATGTTTCCTGATAAGTTAATATGTTTTGAGTGAGCAGAATGCTCCCAAGGCTGGTTGGATATTAAGGCCTTGAGGATATTCCTTTTTGTTTTGTTTGTTTTATATCTTTTAAGGGGAATGTAAAGGAATCCTACAATGTTCTATATTTCAACGGACTTGATGTTGGTTATTACTTATTTGGGTTTATACCTGATAAGCGCTACTATTTGGTTTTCTATTCCGATTTGATTATGACTTCCTAACTGGTTATTCTTTCCTTGTTCCGCTTATCACTACCCCCTCCTTGGTTCTACCCATTGGGCTATTGCTATCCTCCTGCTATACCTACTGGAATTGTATAATATAAGCGATTACTTGTTCCTAGTTGATTAGATTCTAATACTTGTTAGGTTAGCTCCATCCTGTCCCTTTTAAACCTCTGTTTTCGTAATATGGTCAAATAGGTATGGTTCCTTTGTTTGCATATTTGTGGGACAAATTGTTTGCCCCTTGGTTTACTTTTCCAAGCTACAATCTTTTGAATTTAATGAGCCTACAATTCCTTCCGGATTTTGCAGCTAAAACCTTACTGACCTATCATCTTTAGTACTTCAAGTTAAACGGTTACTCTATTAGTTCCTTACCTTTAACCTTGTTTATTGACGACAAATCCAGTGAGGCTTCTCCCCCCATCCTAATTGGATATTCGGAGTCCTTATGGGATTCATAAGATACCTGTGAGTAGGTTACAGGGAGGGAAGCATGGCTGACACAGTGCATCAAGACAGCATCGATGTCTGGCCAGGGAGGCCACTGGCGATAGACAGGGCTCTATTAAGAGGATAGAGATGGGTGTAGATCATAAGCAAGGGGTGACCCAACCTGCAATAGAGCACCGGAAAACCTCTATGCCATCCAGTAGGGAGCGCCAAGGGATCAAGAGGGCAGCCCCATAGAAGTGAGTGGTGAGTGGGGGGCATACCGGCAGCCTGTGATACCGGTGTGGGGAGCGGCCGGCCCCTGGTGGGGAGAGTTGCTCAACAGTGGAGAAAGCACTCTGGAAGAGAGAGAGGCGACAGGAGAAGTGTACGTATTTGGAGAGGGCTGTGGTGAACCAGTAGCCAGGCCAACAGACCTCGTACTTAGGGGAAAAAAGGAAGAGCGTCAATAGCAATAGAGGAAGTATCTAAAGCCCATCGCTGGAGTTGAGTCCTTCAGTGCATCAGTTCAGTCTTAGGGACAGAAAAGGACACACTATACCTGGAACCCCAGGGGTTCAGCAGGGCATAAATAACCTGCAGGGAGTGCATATTGCACTGATAAGAACAAGCGGCCCCAGTAATGGCAAATCGTTAACTGAGGGAAGAATAAGCCTCACAGGGACGAATAAATGTAAGGTATAAATATAAATAACCAACAACAAAGGAGAGACTGGGGACCCTTGCTAGGTGCCTACAGAAAGGGGGGAAAAGATTCGCGGAGAACCCTAAAACAACAAAGTCCAGATGCGCGCTCTGTAGAAAAATGTGACCCAGGCTACCAGGTAGTGGTTAACTCTTTTACGATTGCGGCATTTGGCAAAGAAAGTAAGGGTCATATTGTCAAAACTACCATTGATGTCCAGAAACAGTGTAGACACTTTGAAGCGCAGGTGTTGAAAAGAGCGAATAGTTTGAACCAAAGAGACACATGCTTCCTAGGAGGAGAGATCAGGGAGAGAGCAGCAGTGTTTGGGACTCTAGAGCCCAATGGAGTATACAATAGGCTGAAGGCAAGAGACAACAACCCTTTCCAAAATTTGTACTCGGTCTGCAGGAGGATGGTGGTACAAAAGAACTTAGGGGAATAATAGGAGGCCTTGCCAGGCTTATTCAAGACAATCCTATTCGGTTGCTGCAGGTAAAGAGGGTGGAAGCCAAAGAGTAGGAGCAGGTAAACAATCTTCGTGAGGATGAGGTGGTTGGTCTCATGAATCTTTTTCCACACTGTTTAAGGGATCGTATTGGGTCTGGCCATTAAGGAGCAGGATAAGGGAGCGAGGTTAGATGCAACTTCCGCAGGTGTGATGAGGGGGCAGTGGCAAGAGGGACCCACGATCGAGGGGAGGGAATAGGTAGTGGAAGAGGGGACAAACTGGACGAGAAGAGCCAGATTCATTCTCTAAGGGGTATCGGCCCCTGGAAGGGAGTGGAACCGCGGGGTAGGCTGGCTGTGGACTCCCCTTTTCATAGTCCAGATAGTATGGGCTGTTGTATTCAGAAGGAGTTTAAACCAGGTGGCTTTTTTGGATGCCCTAATTGCTCTGAAGTACACCAGCTTGGAGAGGCCAGCACCCTCCAGGCCAGATGGTAAGCTGTCAGGGCATCTCGCCTTCCTAGAAGCAGAGGGTAATTCTCTGGGTAGGGTAAACAATAGAGGGGACCAATATATCTTTGTGTGGGGGGAGAGACAAGATATAGGAGAGTACAATGGGAGCAGAGTGGTCAGGCAGGAAGTGTGATGATCGAACCAGATATTCAGAAAGGAGTAGCTTAGGAGAGCGGGGGCTCAAGGGACCTGATTAACCTAGAGTACCTCTTACGTGGGGTGCAACTCAGTCAGTGCCAGTTAAGGACCGGAGCCAGTGGGGTCACAGACGGATGGGGAAACAAAATCGAAATATGCTCCTGGTCTAAACCAGAACAGGGAATGGGAGTAGCCCAATTCTTGAAGTATGAACCAAGGGTGGGGGAAACAGAAGCCAAATAAATTACCCCTGGGGCGTGGGGAGCCCGGCAAAGGCAAACGGATAAAATGACAGGTGGTTTTCAGGAGGGCGAAGCACAAGGCTGAATCGCTGTCGGGTTAGTGGGACATGACCGCTAAGTCCAGCTGAGAGGATTCCGGCAGCGGGTTAGTCGCGTGGAGATGAGAATTGAGGTCGCTAAGGGTGAGAACTGGAAAGTCGAGGGTTGGAAACAGAACTAAAGGCGGAACAGTGCGACAAGAGGTGTAAGGAGAATCTCATGTAGAGTAGGAGTACAGAATGCGAATTCCGGGAAAAGAAAAGCGCAACGCAGAGGATCACGGAAAATGGTTCTAGACCATGAAATCCTGCATCCTGCAAGACAGGAAGAATGATGCAAGACTTCAACAAAATGGCAGAAACATAAAGGCAACTCTAGGAGAGCCATGGAACAAGGAGGGTCGGTGAAATGAGGTAAACCCACGGAGGGAAGGAACACGACCCCACTAAACAGGGGGGTCCTGCAAACAAACTTTAGTGGGAGAAAGCGATAACTCAGAAAAAAGAATTAAACAAGGAAAGAAACACATCCGCGCTACCAAGGCTGTTGTGCTGAACAAAGGAGAGAGGGGAGTTTAGAGAAGGGGAGGGAGCAGGGGGTGGTTGTAAGACATTAGTGGACAGAGCCCGAACCATGGTGAGAGGAAGGAGTTGGGGTAGGGGTATGTGAGGTGGGGAGGCCACCCTGCCTTGAAGGGACACGTCACGGCCGGGCACAGGTTCTTGAGGCGAGGGTGGAGGTCCGCCTCAAGGTCCAAGCAGAGGGTCCTGGGAGGCATATCTGGTAGGTAGGTTTTGGGGTAACAGGCAAGGTTCAGGGAAGGAGTAGCCGGAAGAGCAGATAAAGTAGTGGCAGCAAGGATGGTTCAGGGCAGCACTGAGGCACAATTTTCTCCAGCGAGGTCCATTGCAATAGGTGGGGGAGGCTCGGAGGCGCCAGGCCCATCAACAGGAGCAGGGCATAGAGTAGGGGCGGGACGATGAGGGCAATCGCGGTGTGTGGCAGAGTGGTCCCCACCACAATTTGTGCATCTTGCAGGGGAGGAGAAACAGCAGTTGAGGACGGGTATGAGGTTGCCACCCTTGGGCGCAGGAAGGATTGGGGCAGCGGTGTTCGGCCCGGGTTTGGTGAAGGGAGCACGAGGGGCATACATGGTGATCAATATTGCACCTGGGTCCGACATGGCCGAACTTCCAGCAGTTGATGCATTGAGATAAAGCGTAGGGCTAGAAGGCCCTTCCATATCAGCAATTCTGGGGGGGACAGGGGAATCAAGAATACCAAGAGATCCAAGTCTGAATGATTACCAGTTACGATCAGGGAGGTTGAGAAGTTACCCACCCTAGAGTCCATCTCTGGGTTGAGGAATCGAGCTGAGATCATTGAAACTCCAGTTGCGTCCCAGATGAAGGTGGAGAGGCTGTTGAAGAGGTCCTGGTCTTCGTCAGCGAGGTTGCCCAAGGGGACTGGGTGAATGCCCACCTGAGTAGAGTTAGGAGCAGGACGCAAGGGGTGCCAAGGGTTCTCCCCTACTGGGGAGGAATGGTTCAGGCACTGAGAGAGAGCGTCGAACCATAGAGGAGTGGAAAGGGTGTGGACGGAGACGTCGTGAGCGCGGAGAGGAACAGTTGCACTGTTTGATCCGGTGGCAGTAAACAAGTGTTGGAGAGAACAGTTAGCTTCATCCAAAAAATGCAGCAGTGAGGTCCAGAGGAAGCCAGGCTGATAAAGGGCATCTCTCCTCACGCCAGGGGTGGCCTGCGGGCCATAGAAGCGATGAGAGGAGGTAGGAAGGGGCAGTGGCATTTTGATTTGCCCGGGGAAGGGGTAGAGGCGGCTTGACCGTTATGAGATGCAAAGGGGCAGACAGACAATGCAGAACCATTTCCAATGCCGTTCCTCCCAGCGCGCATGAGAACTATCCCCTAGTAGACGCTGACGGTCAGCTTGTGAGACAAGTAGGGACGGGAGAAATCAAAGCCATGGATGACTAGGGTGTGTTAGAGGAGGTGGATAATGCAGGTGGAGGAGGGATGGCAGGGGCCTCACAAGGTGGCACAGGAGAACAGAAACTATGACGTCTAGGAAGGCCAGGCACACCACAGGCTGTGGCAGTAGTCTAAGGAACAGGAGGGGGTGGGTTGGCGGGTTAAGGGTGCCTGACCCTTTCCGACAGGTTGCGGAATAAGGAAGAAGGGAAGGAGTGGTCTGAGCGTAGGGTGTCTACCTGCGGCAGAGCAGTGGCAGGCACGGCTGCAGGCCGGTCCCGAACAAGAGTTGTAAGCTCATCCAGCATTGCATTGACAGCAACAAGGGAATGTAGGGCGCAGCAGGTAGCAGGCAGCGGTTAAGGGGTGTCGATTCTAAGGGCAACCGAATCGAACTATGCTTAAATCTTTCTTCGTAAACAAAGATTGTCTAGGAAGGCTCGTAGGTAAAGATTTTTGAGTATAAACTTATGATATTGATAAGATCTCTTCTCCGTTGCTTGATGATGGCTAAAGCTCGTGAGGCACTACGATATTTATATCCTGCGTCTCAGTGTTCGCGGACTACAACTGGTTTACATATAAAAAAGTATTTTTCCTCCCAAACTTCGTCTGTTGATTCATGAGCGAACCCGCTTTGACCCTGAAAGTTTCTCTTCCCCCGCACAGCTGACCGTATGATCAGAGCTCCTGACTTCTCTGAGGGTGTGGACTCACTTAGTCTGAGTTGTCATCCTTCTTTCGGCTGTTAAGATATGGCCGCCCAGTTTGAAACGTACCAATAACTTATTTGAACTGCAAGGGGCCAGCTTGGTTGTTGGCCGAGTCTGCTTCATGCCGGCTTATCCGGCTCTGCACCGGGCTTTCAGGATGACTTGTGTTCAGGAGCGGAGCAATAGCTTCTCGTCTTCACTGCCTTTCCTTATCAACTTGTTACGATAGGTTCTTTGACCTTATAGGCATTATGGGGGCGTCAGCATACTCTCGGTATCTGCCGGAGTAGCCAACTTCAATTGTGCATTCATACCCGTCTAGGACTACCCGGGCTCTCTTAACTTCACTCGGGTGTAACCTTGCTAGTTCTTGACGGAATCGCTTCTTTCCACTTCCCAGATGTAGCCAGAGATGCCCTCTTATATACCCTGCGCACAGCATCCGGTAGGATGGACGGCGACGACGTATACGGGTTACAAGATATGTTTCAATTTCTCGTTTTTCTACGCGAACGATCAACTGCACAAGGTGCCTATGACGACTCCCAGGGCGAACGCAGGGGCCGGTTGGGGGTGATTGTCTGTGGAGGTTCGGACTCATGCAATTATTCCTTAAAAGTCATGTAATCCTCTCTGGAGTCCTTTGTGCCTAACACAAGCTCCCTCCTCTGAGGGGTTGTCCCCACTCGCTTTTTCCTAGGTTACCCTCTCTTTAGCCCAACATAAAAACAACTACATTAAAACTTTAAAACCTTAAAAAATTTCAAAATTAAATAAACTTCTCCTTTTTGAACTCGACTTTGTAGGGTAAAAAACCTAAGGCGTTTGCTTGGCCACGCTAGGAAAACCTTTGCCTTGTCATTCAACATCTGCCCACTTTGGCATGTCCGGATTCTCCCTATGAAATGACTCCACCAATTCGTGCACATGCTCTAAGTGGTCTGGTGGTTCCCAAGTATTTTCATCTCCGGAACAACCAGTCCACTTCACAAAATAGCTTAACTCACGTATTTGTCAGTTCCGAACTCCCACGCACGGGGTATAAGAGATTATTTCACTCTTCACGATTCTTTCGAAATCCCATTCAAAATCTGAATCAATATCTTCTGACTCGCGTGGAGGTTGTTCCCTTTCTGGTCGATTAGATGTCCGATAGGGTTCCAACAATGATGCATGAAATATCGGGTGGATTTTCCATCTTGGTGATATTTCTAATTTGTAGGCACGTTCTCCCCTTTTTTCCACTACCCTAAACTGGCCATATAGCTTTGGGCTAAGCTTCTTCGAGGGTCGACTGGTGCGTATGTTTTTTGCGTTTAACATGACCAGATCCCCGACCTTGATGTCTGGTTGCTGCTTAGCCTTGCGGTTGTAATATTTCCTCATATCTTCCCGCGTTTGTTCCAACGCTTCTCAGGCCTGCTGGTGTATCGTATGCATCCAGTGTGCGTATAGCTGGGCTCCTGGATTTTGGACTTCGCGTTCCTTCATCTATTCTGTTTGTGGATGGAATCCATAGTTTGACTAGAAGGGTGACATGAAATGAGCATTACTTACCGAATTATTGTAGGCATGCTCGGCTAGTGTGAGCAACTGGTACCAGTCCGTTTGATCATAATTGACAAAGTTCCTAAGGTATCCTTGCAGCACTTGGTTGGTCCATTCAGTTTGTCCATCAGTTTGGGGGTGGTACGCAGTTGACGTCTTTCGCTTTATCCCTAGGGTTTTGCATAGGGATTCCCAGAATTCTCCCCAGAATTTTGCATCCATGTCGGATATAATATCCGCTGGAAGACCATGTAGCTTCCAGACTTCTCGTAAAAATACATTCGCAACATCCTTAGCCGTTGCATTGTTTTACAACCATATAAAGTGAGCCATCTTTGTAAATCGATCCACAACCACCATAATTTCTGTTCTTCCTAGTGATTCGGGTAGTAGTGTGATGAAGTGTGTCGATATTGATGACCAGGCTGCGAACGGAACTTCTAGGTGCTGCAGCAGACCGAACCGCACATGTCGTGGGGATTTATTATGTTGACATTCGTCACATGACCGTACGTAGTCATTTATCCATGCTGTTAGCCCTTTCCAGTAAAGGTCTCTGGTAACAAGTTCCAGAGTCTTCTCCTGTCCAAAGTGTCCAGCTACCTTAGAGTCGTGGCAGCCTTTAGCTATAGTTGTCTGCAGCTGTTCGTTGTCTGGAATGTATAAGCGATTCTTATAGTATATCAGTCCTTCAGTTACTGCCTAGTGACTTGGTAATGGTTTGCCCTTATTTGTTAACGTTTCCAGTTCTTGCTTGCGTTTCTGCCAGTTTTGATCGGCCTGTCCTGCCTCTTTGATGGTTTTTAATAATGTTTGGTCGTATTTCCTAATATCGACCTTGGACATTATAGCATTAGATATTAGGAGTATTCCTTGGTCTTGTTTTGCTTGAAAGTGCGTTTCATCAAGAAACTCATTTTCAGCCTGGTCCGCTTGCAAGTATGCAACCACTACCTGGGCCCTTGTTGCAGCTGATCGATTTGTGTGATACATCCGTGCTTCCGAATCCGCCCTTGCCCCTAACAGTTACAGCTAGTCTGTCAACTTCAATTGCTTCGAACATGTGTATGTTCTCGATGATCATTTGTGCCATTCGGTCCCCATTGCGAACCTGGCAATCTTGGTTTCCATGATTCATTATGATAACCTTGACTTCTCCCGTGTAATCAGCGTCGATTACTCCTCCGCCAATGCTGATCCCAAATTTGGCGGCCATTCCACTGCGTGGTGCCAACCGTGCGTATGTTCCATTTAGTAATCCGTTGGAAATTCCAGTTTCCACCAACCTTTGTCCTTTGGCCCGGATTATAAACTCCTCTATTGTGTACAGATCGTGTCCGGCTGCTAGTCCTGGACCCTTTTGTAGGCATTCGTGCTTTTGAGGAGAGCAATTTTATTCGCAAGAAGTCGGTAGACTCAGTGTCAATTATGCCTTCCTCCCTTTCTGGCCGATTTAAGTGCACCAGTGTGATTTGGAACTGAGAAGGTTTGAGTATTGACTGTTGGCTATGCGCAGCTCCCTCCTCCGGATGGTACTCCGGCCGTCAGCTTAGTCCCTCTGGCTTTCCGCCATGTTTTCCCGGTCGGTACACAATCTTGAAATTGTAGTTCGCTAGTTGGTGCGCCCATCGTATTGGCCGTGGATTCCATGCCTTAGTTGTAAGGAAGTTCTGTAGGTTGGTGTGATCAGTGTAGACAGTACCTGGTTTCTAGGTTCTAACCAGATACTGTTTCCACTCTTTAAATGCTTCCAGAATCGCCAATAGTTCCTTATCATGGATCTCATAATTTCGCTCAGCTGGGCTCAGCTTCCGTGAGTGGAAGGCCACCGGGTGTAGCTTTTTATCCCTAAACTGTGAGAGGACGCATCGTAGAGCAAAATCGCTAGCATCTGTTTCCGTGATTGTTTCTCTGTCAGGGTAGAAATGACAGAGTATAGGGGCAGAGATGAATCTTTTCTTAAGTTCTTCAAAAGCCCCATCTTGTTCCGGCCCACAGCTGAATTTTCTGAGGTCGCCCTTAAAGGTTTCAGTTATTGGTTTGCAGATTTTGGAGAAATCCTAAATGGAACGTCGGTGAAAATTGGCAAAGCCAATAAATATTTGCACCTCCTTGACCAACCTTGGTGCCTTCCAATTTTTTATACTTTCGACCTTTCTTTCACTCATGGTAACCCCATCAATTGCCACAATATACCCCAAAAACTCCACTGTATCAACGTGAAAAACCGACTTGGTGGTTGATACCGCTAGATCATATTCTTCCAAGCGAGATAGTACCTTCTTGACCAAGTCAACGTGATCTTCCTCTGTCTTGGAGTAAATAAGGATGTCGTCTAGGTAGACCACCACTCCATGATCTAAAAATTCGCGGACAATGTTGTTCATCATGGCCTGGAATGTGGCCGGCGCGTTTACCAGTCCGAATGGCATTACTTTGTATTCAAAGTGGCCATATTGGGTCCGGAAGGCTGATTTCCACTCATCTCCTTCCTTTATTCTTAGGAGGTGATAGCCATCTTTTAAGTCGAGCTTAGTAAATTTCGGGCCCCAGCCACCTGGTCGCGGAGCTCGCTCATTAGGGGCAGCGGGTATTTGTTGGCCACCGTCAGCCTATTCAACTGTCGGTTGTCCACACAAAGCCTCATTGAACCGTCAGGTTTAGGGACAAATAAAATTGGAGCCCCTGAAGGCCATTTGCTTTCCACGATTTTCCCTTGATCCTGCATTGTCTGCAGGTATTTGCTAAGCAAATACAGCTGGTGGGCTGACATAGGATAAATCGGGCCCCATGGTGGTACGGCGCCGGGTATCAAGTCAATGGCGTGGTCAAACATTCTTCTTCCTGCTAGTTTCTCTGCTGTTTCTGGTGCAAACACCCTCTTGCATTCCTGGTATTCCTGAGGTATTTGTAGACTTATTTTTGACTCTGGAGTGGGTGCTGTTTCGATTCTTCCAATGTATTGTGCTTCAGTGTCGTATTCCAGGGTTTTGTCCCATTCAAATGTCTAGTCTATGCCTTCATCATTAAAATGACTTTGGGAATTCTGGTCTTTAAATATCCATTTTTGCGCATCCTCAATGTGCCTTATGGGATGTTCTTTATGCCACCATCCAAAAGGGATGATAAGGTCATATGTGCCAGCATTGGCAATTTCACAAGAAAAGCGAGAGCGGTGTGTATTGCAGCCGATCTCTAAGAGAATAGGATGTGTGTAGTGTTTTCCCCCATTTGCTGCTGTGGTTCCTTCAAAGGTGTAAATGTATAAGCTATTTGTGCGGGTGTGGTATGTTAAGCGATGTTTATGAACCAGTTCTTGGTTAATTAGGAATATATTAGACCCTGAGTCTAATAAAACACGGATGGGGATCCGTTCTCCATTTGCTTGGATGGTTGCCTTGCCTTCCGGGCCCAAATAATAAGGCGGGGCAGGTGCTTCGGTTTTATTTCTTTTAACCGGGCCGCTAGGGGCCTGTGCAGGTCTTTTGTGTGACATTTTCGTTGTTGTGGAAACTTAGGGTGTTTGTTAACATGCCCGCACAGTTTCGGCTACTTAACCCTCCTCAGACAAACTAAAATCTCTGTCTTTGGTGTACTGGGCAGCCCACTAGTAGCGGTCTTTACCCCTTGCCGAAGGGTTCCCATACACCTGCCATTTGCCCTTCCAGCCAACACTTTTATCTTCACTGGAGCCATACTCGTATCGTTTTGACTATATCAGCGTATTTTGGGCTCCGGGGATTCTTCACGCATCGCCTCGTTTACCCCATGAGTCTATCGTGGCAATCCTGTCAACAAAGGCAGAGTCCAGGTTCGGGACGGATTTACCCAGCTGCATTTAGCGTGTGCACTAGGTAGCCGTAGTTACTCATTCTCTTCCACTTCATATTTCTTGATGTCTGGGATCCTCTTCTGTTTCTCCAACTATTCCGTTGTCCGGCCGACCTGTAATATATTTTGTTCCTGGAAGGCTTCTCACGATCCAGGCTAGACTGATTTTCCCTTATTATTCTTAAGAAGTTCCTAGTCAGCGCTGGTCTGTGCACTCTTCCTTAGATCTCTTGTAAGGATTTAGGGCTTTATAAGGATGCAGGATTGGTTGACCGTCTTCCGTACTGAGGTCCGATATACACCAAACGTGACGCTCCGCTTTCTTCTTTTTGAGTTTCAGGTTCCCTGAGTTAGTCCCGGACTACCACGAGCCGCCATGCAAGTTAATCGCTTCTTGATCGCCTGTCATTCTTAGGTTTGCGATACTCCCGTAGATCTGGATTGCTTTTCGTGACTCTCGCTTTGTTTTTGAGTTTCCCAACGAGAAGGGCAGAATACCTGCTAGTAGCACCTTGCAGAGGTCGAACCCCCTTCTTGATTTCGGTTTCGGTAAGGGATCCGTAACCGAGTACCCGGTCGCCGTCGCTGCCGCCTCCTGAAAACCTTTTTTAGGTTTATTCCATGTCGTCTAGTTCCCAAATCCTAGGGTGGTTGACTTGATTCACCCTAGTCGTAGGTTCTGGTTGCCCCTTTGTTATCTGGGGTCGTCGATATTGGGGTTTGAAATTTCCCCTTTTCTGCCCTATAACCTATACTTGGGCCTGTTTCCTGCAGAACTTCCAAGTATTGTTAGCCAACGTGCAACGCGTGCATTGATTGGTTTTCTTTCTTTTTTCAATTTCGTCCTTAGGGATTCCTTTATGAGCTTCAACCCAATTCGTATACTCAACCTTTCCTTCAGCGGGGGCTTTTTTCCATTTTTCCGCTTGTTTTTTCAATTTGTATGCACCCTTTTCTGCTGCCGTATAGGTTTTCCATTTTTTATTCCCAGCAGTGGTCTTGCTAGGTTTGGATTCCTGCTCCCGTTTTCTCTTCGGGGAGTCACTTTTTCGCTGCTAGTTTTTTCTGAATAGTCCTTGTTGTTCCTTAAACAATTCTTCCGCTCTTTACCCTGCCGACTGCCTTGATCCATTCGCTATCCAAGTCATGATTTTCATGTGATAGCATACGCATGGCCTCGATAGGAAGTTGCCGCAGAATTATGGTTCTCCAAGCGATGCCGGATACTTCTGCCTCGATGTTGTGGTTTTCCATCGTAAGGAGATACTTCTCTATGTCCCCTGTATACCTAACCTTCTCCATTACGGCTAAGGCTTTTTGTGCCTTGTGCAGTACCGAGAATCGTTCTTTCACTACAGCCTGGAAAGTGATCCAGAAATCATAACCCTCATGTTTGGCGAATCCGAGGTCTCCTGTCATTTTCTTTCGATAGGTTATCGCGAAAGGAGCCACCTCGGTTCCTTCCATTCTTCCTAACGCATACTTGATGCGTTCTTCATCATTTTCCCATTGCCAAGGGTTTCTCCCAAAGTAGTTCTCGCAATTGAGTAGCCATACTCTCAGATCCTGAGTAGGCTTGTTTACGAATTTGAAAGGTGGATCCGCTTGTCGGCGGTTGATTCTGGACAGTGCTTGTCCTAGTCGGTCGACGCATGCGTCCACTTCGGTTTCAAACTTACGGCCAGGCAAGGGTCTTCGTGATGGCTCACCACCTCGTCGTGAGGGGCCACCTCCGTCTTCAGACCCCGGGTCATCATCTCCCGGTTTGGGTGCATTCGCTGGGGGGAAGGGGTGGTGGTTCCTTTCTGCCATTTCCGTTTCCATCCCCACGATCAACTGCCTTTCCCTTGTCTCTTCAGGGAATGAACCTGAAATCTTCACCGCTAGCGGCCGTGGTCCGTTTTTCCCATCCCGGATTTTCGACCGGCTGTGGTGCCACTGTTTCCCACACACTTAGTGGGTTCCTCGCAACTTGTAGTTGTGCCGAAGTTTCGTTCATTCGAGTCAACATTCGGTTTAGTTGAACAGATGCGGCATTCTATCTGGCCACATATACCTCTCTCTCTGCCCGCTCTTGTTCGAGGCGTTGGTGAAGTTCTCGTAACTCCTCTCTGGTCCACTCATGTTCTTTTTGTGCATCCACTTGTCTTTGTAGGAGTTCTGCTTTTTGCCTAGCCAAAGCCCGTTCTAGCTGGCGGTCTCGATCATGAGACTCCTGTCCTGTAGCCCCAATGTTAGCATGAAGTTGGGTACTTACCGCTTCATGGTGGGTTGCCCGCTTTTCTTGCGCTCGCAACTTTGCTTCCAACCGTTTGGTGCTTGCATCTTGAAGTGCGGCCGTTTCCGTTACTAACACTACAAGTCCGGAATTGACTTGTTTCAACTCTTCGCCAATTATTTGTTCCCCACGGGTTATCCGTTGGGCATGGTGCTGGAGTTGGTTTACCTGATTCGGAGCTTGGTTAGATAGTTCATGGTAGGCCAAATGTTGCATATCAGCCGGTTCCTGGTGGGTGCGGTCAAAGTAGCCCATTGCCTGGCCTATCCGTTCTGCTAGTCTTTCCATAGCTGGATTTCTGGCGTCGCGGGGACAGGCAGTGGTTGATCGAGTTCCGGGGGCCGACTTTTTGACTCTACTTGGCTGTGAGAGGTGATGGAGTGCCAAAGCTGATCTGGAGCGTCCAGGTGCATGGTCTCTTCCGACCAGCGAAACTTCCTCAATCTCGGACATTGGTCTGTCCGTGTGGACAGTTAACTGTCGAGAGGACATTGCCTAGGAGGAGAGTGGATGTCTTCCGAATCCCCACACGGAGGGTGTAAAGGATATGTTCAAGGAAAAAGAACTGGAGGTTCCGCTTTCCTCACTGTCGTAGTCCACGAGCGGGTGCCACTGGAAAGATGGCCCGTAACGGCCTTTATAGATTTCGGAGAAATCTTGTGTGGTCGGTATGACTGTAGTGTCGGTGAACCAGGAGGGTTCGTAGGGATTTGGTAGGAATTCGATCTCCGGAAGGGAGTCGTATAGGAGGCTTTCGATAGAGGTGGTAAAGTTTGGTAGACAAGGTTCAAAAATAGACTCGTCGAGAATGGTGGAATCAGCTATAAGCTGGTATGATTCCAGAGGTATGACTTCGAGATATCCGATAGTCATATATTGAGCCTTGGTGACAAGGTGAAATATCAATATACTGTTAAGGGTAGTCGATTCTAAGGGTAAGTGAATCGAAGTAGGCTTAAATCTTTCTTGGTAAACAGAGATTGTCTAGGAAGGCTCGGAGGTAAAGATTTTTGAGTAAAAACTTTTGATATTGATAAGATCTCTTCTCCGTTGCTTGATGATGGCCAAAGCTCGAGAGGCACTTCGATATTTATATGCCGCGCCTAAGTCTTTGCGGACTAGAACTGGTTTACATATAAACAAGTATTTTTCTTCCCAACCTTCGCCTCTTGATTCATGAGCGAACGCGCTTTCACCCTGCAAATTTTCTTCCCCCGCACAGCTGACGGTATGATCAGAGCTCCTGACTTCTCTGAGGGTGTGGACCCACTTAGTCCGAGTTGTCATCCTTCTTTCGGCTGTTAAGATATGGCCGCCCAGTTTGGAACATACCAATAACTTCTTAGAACTCCAAGGGGCCAGCTTGGTTGTTGGCAGAGTCTGCTTCGTGCTAGCTTATCCGGCTCTGCAGCGGCCTTTCAGGATGACTTGTATTCACGATCGGGCCAATACCTTCTCATCTTCACTGCCTCTCCTTAGCAACTTGTTCCGATAGGTTCATTGACCTTATAGGCATTATGGGGGCGTCAGCATACTCTCCGTGTCTGTCGGAGTAGCCAACTTCAATTGTTCATTCATACCCGTCTAGGACTACCAGGGCTCTCTTAACTTCACTGGGGTGTAACCTTGCGAGTTCTTGACGGAATCGCTTCGTTCCACGTCCCAGACGTAGCCAGAGATGCCCTGTTGTATACCCTGCGGACAGCATGCGGTCGGACGGACGGCGACGACGTATACGGGGTTACAAGATGTGTTTCAATTTCTCATTTTTCTAAGCAAACAAGCAACTGCCCAAGGTGCCTGTGACAACTCCCAGGGCGAACGCCAGGGCCGGAGCGGGGTGATTGTCTTTGGAGGTTCGGACTCATGCAATTATTCCTTAAAAGTCATTTAATCCTCTGAGGAGTCGTTTGTGCCTAACAGCAGCAGAAACCTTGCTGCTGTGGAGAAGTCGAAAAAGTCTTCAGTCGGAGGGAGGGGATTTGTCATTTATTCCAGCTGATGGTGCAAAGGGTTTCGTAGAGGAAAGAGGAGATGAAAGTAGAGTTGACATGGAGGGTCGTGTTAGGAGAGTCCTCATAGGAGATGGCATGGGAGGACTCAACCGTGCGGGTACGGGATAGTTCCATGGCCTTCACTTGGGGATGTGTGGCCTAAGCAAGTGCAGGAATTCAGTATTCATAAACTTAAATGAGTTAACCGAGGTGTTGAAAATGTAGGGGCAGGAAAATAGGGGAAGCGGAGAGTGACTGTTTGGCACATAACTCCCATGAGGGCCCAGAAGAGCAGCTTGAGAGCTCTGGGCTTGAAACTCCACAGACAAATACCCCCCTCCGGCCCCGACGTTGGCCCCGGACGACAGCACTGGCGCCTTGTGCAGTTGCTCACAATCATAGAAAGAACAAATATTGGAGCCTTTCTCGTAACACCGTATACGTCGTCGCCGTCCGTCCGACCGGATCCTGTCCGCAGGGTATATAAGAGGGCATCTCTGGCTACGTCTGGGAAAAAGAACCAAGCGATTTCGTCAAGAACTCGCGGAGTTACATCCCGCTAAAGTCAAGAGACCAAAACAACGTCCGGAAGTCTAGGAGGGAGTGGTATTCGGGCTATTCCGCAGAGAATAGTACTGAACCCCAAATCAATGCCTATCATAGGCAAGCAAGCCTATCTGAACATGTCGATAAGGAGAGGCAGCCCAGCACGAATTGGTATTGGACCGATCGTCAAAGACTAGTCATCCTGAAAGCCAGCGGCAAGACCGGGTGAACCGGAACGAAGCCGTATTGGTCGACAACCAAGTTGGCCACTTGGTGTTCTAAGAAACTATTGGCAAGTTCCAAACTGGACGGCCATAAGTTTGAACAGCAGGACGATGACTGTTATCTCTTACCGAGAAAGTGTGAACACCCTCGGAGAAAGAAGAGCTCTGATCACGCCATTAGCTGTGCGGGGGAGAAAGCTTTCAGGGTCAAAGGAGGTTCGCAGTTGAATTTTGTTGTGAAAGTTTTTAGTAGATACTTAGTTGTATGAATAACGGATGTAGTCCGCGAACACTCAGACGCGGGTTATAAATATCGAAGTGCCTCCCGAGCTTTACATACCATCAAGCAAGGGAGAAGAGATCTTATCAATATCATACGATCTACCTTGAAATCTTGAGCCTTCTTAGACAATCTCCGTCTACGACTTGATTTCTTAAGCCTAGCCTGATTCGCTTGACCTTAGAATCGGCTACCCTTAACAGTATATTGATATTTCTCCTTGTTACCAAGGCTCAATCCATGACTTTCGGTCATCTCGAAGTCATACCTCAGGAATCACACCAGCTCATAGCTGATTCCATCCTCCTCGACGAGAGTATTCTTGAACCTCGTCCACACAACTTTACCTACTATATCGAAACAATCCTTTACGACACCCTCCCGGAGATCGAATTCCTATCGAACCCCTTTGAACCCTCCTGGTTCACAGATCCTAAACTCGTTCCTACCCCACAAGATTTGGCAGAAATCTATAAAGAATTTTACGGGCCATCCTTCCGGTGGCACCCTTTCATCGAATACGACAGTGAGGAAAGCGGAACCTCCAGTTCTTTCCCCTCCAATATTTCCTTTACACCTTCAATTTGGGGATTTGGCAGACACCCCAATTACCATTAAAAGGCGACAATGGCTCGACAATTGACTGTCGACACGGACAAGGCTATGTCCGACATAGATGAGGTTTCTCTGGTGGGAAGCGACCACGCACCTGGACGCTCCAGGTCACCTCTGGCCCTCCACCACCTCTCCCAGCCAAGCGGGGTAAGAAAATCGGCCCCTGCTACTCGATCAAGCACCCCTCGTCCCCCTGACGCCAGGAATCCAGCTATGGAAAGACTAGCTGAACGGATAGGCCAGGCAATGGGCTACTTTGACCGTACCCTCCAGGAATCGGTTGACATGCAACATTTGGCCTACCGTGAACTATCTAACCAAGCTCAGGATCAGGCAAACCAACTCCAACACCATGCCCAACGGATAACTCGTGGGGAACAGATAATTGGTGAAGAGTTGAAACAAGTCAATTCGGGACTTGAAATGTTAGCAACAGAAACGGCTGCGCTTCAAGATGCAACCACCAAACGGTTGGAAGCAAAGTTGCAAGCGCAAGAAAAGCGGGCAACCCACCATGAAGCGGTAAGTACCCAACTTCATGCTAACATTGGGGCTACAGGGCAAGAGTCTCTAGATCGAGACCGCCAGCTAGAACAGGCTTTGGCTAGGCAAAAAGCAGAACTCCTACAAAGACCAGTGGACGCACAAAAAGAACATGAGCGGACCAGAGAGGAGTTACGAGAACTTCACCACCGCCTAGAACAAGAGCGGGCCGAGAGAGAGGCATACGTGGCCAGACAGAATGCAGCATCTGACCAACTAAATCGAATGTTGACTCGGATGAATGAAACTTTGGTGCAACTACAAGTTGCGAGGAACCCACCAAGTGTGTGGGAAACAGTGGCACCACAGCCGGTGGAAAATCCGGGTTTGGAGATACGGACAACGGCTGATGGAAGAGAAGAATTCCGGTTTATTCCCCGGAAAGACAAGGGAAAAGGAGTGGATCGCTGAGATGGAAACAATGGTGGGGGGAAAGCACCACCTCCACCTCCTCCAGCGAATGCACCCAATCCAGGAGACGATGACCCAGGCGCGGAAGACGAAGGTGGTCCCGCTAAACGAGGGGGAGAGCCATCACGAAGACCCTTACCGGGTCGAAAAGTCGAAACCGGGGCTGACGCATGGGTCGACCGACTGGGGCAAGCATTGTCAAGGACCAACCGTCGGCAAGCGGATCCACCTTTCAAGTTTGAAAACAAACCTACTCAGAATGTGCGAGTATGGTTACTAAATTGCGAGGACTACTTTGGGAGAAACCCATGGCAATGGGAAAACGATGAAGACCGCATCAAATATGCGTTGGGAAGAATGGAAGGAACCGAGGTGGCCCCTTTCGCCATTACTTACCGCAAGAAAATGACGGGGGACCTCGGATTTCCTAAACATGAGGGGTATGATTTTTGGATTACGTTCCGTGCAGAAGTCACAGAACGATTCTCAGTACTGCACAAGGCACAGAAAGCCTTAGCCGAGAT
>QFET01015026.1:0-17072 GCA_003316355.1 Tuber calosporum
CAAATCAAACATCATAATCATAAATGATCTCACAAATCGTGAGTCATGTGAAACATTCCCTATTGCTAAGTCACGATTCGTGACATGTGCGTTTAGAATCATAGAGTTGGGCTAAGTATACGATGTAGGCTTAGGCCTAAGAGCAATAGTGGATCATCACTAAGTACTACTTGTTGCAATAGTACTCCTACCTTAATGGCTATAATTACTGCCACACCTGATAACAACCCGAGTTGTATCTAAAAACCTTATGGACCACCCTATCATACTTGTTCTTCCTATAGAGAACTAGGTACCTGTTGCACGATCGCAGATAGCATTTGATCATCACTCTGCTTGAGATCTTTAATATATTCTTATTGGTATGCAGTCTTTATTACCAAGGAATTCTCCAAGTCTGCCGCCATACAAATGCAACTGCCTCTCCTTAACCATTACCACCTTATATATTAAGTCATTGGCTGACAGTTTGGTTACATCATCAGACAGGTCTACATATTCTGTCTTTATTGTCCTAGAATTCTATTTGCCAATTGTGCAATCCCAATTTAAGTGACCACCGAAACTGGACCCTATAATTTCTCCGAGGCCCTACTAAGTAAGTAATTGATTACTTAGGCTAATGGTGACTACGGCCTGTGGAGTAACATCCTGGCTAATGTCCACATATATGGTATTGTACAGTTCCCTTACAGGTCACTCAAGAAGCGTCATGACAAGGCTCACTTAGTCTATATTCAAGAACCTATAGTATCGATAGTAGTGAAACCAAATTTCCCCTGCTGGGAAGAATTGCTAGGTGTCAAAGAGGTCCCATTTATATACCTTAATTCAGACTCTAGTACTTTATTTGCGCATGTGGGATTTCTTATTGCACTTGTGCAGATCATCCATCAAGGTTTATGAATGGGCATTATATTCTCACCTGTTCAGTATATTCCAAAAAAAGCTGGGTTAACCTATGAATCACGATACATAAGCGATGGAAGTTCAGGATCTGTTGTTACTACTTCAAAAGTGTACATCATGTCGGTCTCCTCCACCATCAAGGTTTCCACCAGCGCATTGTAAATTACTACCTACTTTGTTAAAGTTATACAAATGAAACCTTAAACTTTGTTAATAGCTATGAAATTGTTAATCCAAACTGGGTTAACTAACTTTCGCATCAGAGAACCGTGGAACCAAAGATATCTGGGTAGGGTATTTCCTTTATGCTAGAATCTTATCAATTCCGCTTAACTCTAGCGCTTTGAAGTCTGGGCATGTTAAAATATTGGTATCTATCACCAAACACGAAATGACTAGCAGTCCATTAGGACTTTGGATATTTGGAAAAATGTTTTAGCCTATCCGTAGGGCTGTCTGTGTATATGTCATCATCGTTGGAAATATACCATGCATGTCCTTCCTCGATCCTAGAGGTAGAGGAACATCAGGCATTAGACAATTGAGCGTGTGCTTATAGAAAGCCTGTCATGCAAGGGCTTCCAGGAGTGATTGGCGGGCGGGTGGACTATTCCCGGGTCTGGCTGTAATGGATTTTAAAATGTAGACAGTACGGGCATTGACACAGCCAGCCCATCTTATTCATAAGCTACAGAACCTATTGAGAGCGTGGTTGGCCCAGTCAGAAGGGGAGTACCTGCCTGAGATGATTTACAAAACCCGCTTGTTCGATATTTGATATTCTCGGAAGTTATGCAGACTTGTAAATACTGGAATCAGGCGTCACAGATCTTCTCCTTAGACGTGCTTTGAGAGTACCGGAAACCGGGAAATCCATGATTAATGGGAAGATCTTGGATTGCACCAAGTTTTGGTTACGTCTGTCCTCTGATAGTGGTACCAGTTTACATCCTCTATCACATTTCCATAACATGATCTCAAGGTAATATAACCCATACAGATACGGCCATGGTTTAAGCTTAATTCTACAACACATCAGATTCACAGTCAAAACTAACTATTACCCTCATAGCCCAGTGCACAGCCTCTATATGGCTTTTCCACCCTTATGCTGTGATGACAAGCTGGGAGTAGGCATTCTTTACCTTTATTACCCAGTCTGTAGCTATCTCAACTAAATAGGTAAAATGTTCAAATATAATATCTCGTTGGTCCCACCCAAGTAGAACTACAGAGGGATTATAGGTGATAGTTGTTATATGTGCACTAAGATGGTTGTACATAATCATCTGACTTTCCACAGGCAATGTGATTCATCTGGTTGTATAAACTTAGTATCAGATTCCAGGTCCACTCATCACAGGTCTGGGATATCATCTTAGTCCTCTAGAGGTGCAGAATTGGTTGCATTATTTTATTCAGAGCATATAAGAGACCTATAAGATAAAGTGCTTTCCACCAGGAGTTACTAGTTCCACACAAGGATACTAGTACCCATGGAGTTCAGGAAAAGTGTCTCGTACAACTCTACATATTGATGGTATGATAATCCCACTTTGAAAAAGGTAGAATAGATATACCAAGTAGGGCTTGGGTGAAGGAACACAGTAGTGTGAAGGTACGAGGCACGAGGGCACAATAAATGTCACTGATGTATAGAGTTATATATGAGGTAGTTATCCACACAATAAATAACCGTTAACTACAGCTGTGTGACGGAAGTTACTAAACCATTTTACCACCCGTCAAAATCTTTCACAACCAAGTTGTCTTTTTGTACTGTTTCCGTGAGATCGTTTACAGACCTGGAACAGGTTGTGAGCCCGGCAGTAATATGGTCTATCAGAATAAAATAAAAATAAATCATTCATTTGGCGATTATGAGTGAACACAGTAGTTTACCATTCAACATATCTGGATTGATGATGGAAAAACTAGACACATTAAACCAGCGGATTTCGTTTCTGAGGATGAATGACTTCCTACTTAGAGGGGGATTCTGGGACATGACTGCAGGGTTTGAAGACATTGTAAGCAAACCGATGGCAATTGACCATGACTACGAGAAGTTACTCAAAATATACATCAATCAATGTGGACGCATAGAGAAGTCCCTCAGCATTCTAATACTTGCAATGACTCCTGCGATTGCGATAAATTACTACTAGTCTTCCTAGGATACACTGGAGAAAATGCGTGATGATGTTTGACAAACAAAAGAGACGAAGACAGCTTACAATGGGAACTATGTGGAGATGAAACTTTAACTGTGACAACCCGAAGACTGTGCAACAGTTCTTGGTTTTCTTAACAATCTCAGAGAAATATAAGACTTGCATATTATCTGTGGGTAATCACCCACACACACCTAGATGATTTTTCAGGTCTTCAACAGTCTACCCAAAACCGTGGAATGGATAACTTGGACCATGATAAAGAAATCTTCCCTTACCACGACCACAACCACTGGGGACTAAGTCAGACTCCAATCGCTACTGAGCACATACGAAGCCAAACTTCAACAAGATAAGTTGATGGACACTGGTAATGCTTTATTTGCCACTCAAGGCAACAAAAAAGTGGATGAAGCCAAGTGTGAGTTAGAAAACATCTACTACCGAACATAGAGTTTGAGACTTGCCAAGCATTAAGAAGTTCAATGGAAATCGTCATCAGTGTGGAAAGAATATGCATTGAGAGACGGAATGTTGGTCGGGGGAAGGCAATAAAGCAAAGTCGGTTTCCGGAAGAGGGGAGAATCCTAGGAAACAAAAAACAGATAAGGAAGGGATAATAAAGGAGGGGCTATAGATGTCTGAAGATTTTATCACAAGAGAGGAAAGAGAGCTTGAGAGGATAGAGGATGCTTGGAGCAGCCATAGAGTGGAACGTGAAACAGAATGGGTTTCAGAATCTGGGTGCACAATCCACATTACAAGCTTAAAAGATATTTGTATTGATGGAACATTTGCCATCTTACCTAGGAATAAAAGACAAATGAGATCTGTTGATATTTCTTATTCGTTTTCATATGAATATTTCCTTGATCATATTGTATATTCTCTTTCTTGGTTAGTGTTTTGGCAATACCTATTACACTGCATACATTACTACAGCTAGGACATACTGGGCGTTTTTTTCTGTTATATTTCATTATTACAATAAGGATTCTTAAGTATATTTCTTTATCTGCTATTCGGGTTATTTGGCTTGCTTATCACATATTTTACCGGTTATTGTTCCGTCCTTTATGTCTTATCATCCACAACGAAACTCCTCACACCACTTTAGTTTTATATAAACTTTTGGGATTTTCTTGGAAGGTTTTCAGGGTCAAATACGTTCGCACTTATCTTTTTCCAACTGACGTTACAGTAAAACACAGTCGTACATATGTTTTTCCCTTTTTATATTCTTTTAGAAAACGGGAGGGCGCACTTTGTATATACACGTGCTACCGCCCACTTTTCTCGCTTAGAAGAATAAGGAACAGACTACCTAACAATCTATCTTCATATATCTACCTCTCCTCATCAAGGCGTGACCGCAATTCTCACCTAGCATTGCGTTAGTATATTCATATATATATGAGATCGTGCCCACATACATTTGAACCGGTTATGAGCCCGGGCCTCCTATATTTTTAAGATATTCATTTACACCCTCCAACTGACCACGAAACCTTACAGTCAACGAAGCAAAACCCGTCCTGCATTCGATCCACCTTTTCCACCAGAATAATATCCCGAAATATTTTTCACGGCAAAGTTTATTTCTCGGCACGAAACATCGACTAGACGAATCGTTCCTTCTTGACGAAACCAAACATTCTCAGCCTCAGCATTACACAAGTCTCGGCGAAACACTCTCCGCGTTAACCTCTACTAAACCGCGCTGTTTTAACTGTTCGCCTCAGCCTCCTTCTTCTTCCTCTCTTTGTGCATGCTAGCGTTACACACCACTCCCCCGCAGCCTTCATCAACTACCTGGAAGTTAACACATCTGAGGGTGGACACTCCCAGAAAAATCCTTGATAGGTGAACATGTTACTTTCAGGCTTAATAAAAGTTGTGTGGACTTAAAGGGGTTGTGTGGCCACAGAGGACAATTCGAAGAACACAACTTGTATAACCAAAATCCACCATGGCCTCAGCCTCAACCACCGTACCTGAACCTTCGACAGACAATCCCCCAGCAACCCCTCAGCACTTTGACCAAAGGGCACGGACACACGCGATTAACTCTAAACGCGGCTTCGCAACCAGTTACAAACTCAGCTCCATCCCAAAGCTGACTGGGCCAGAGAACTACCGCACATGGCGTGACATCTCCGAGTACAGCCTCAGACTGTTCAACTGCTGGGACATTGTGCAAGGAACGGAAACCATTCCCGATGAAATACAGGATGAAGACCGGGATCTGACAAAAGTTGACCCTATAGATGAATTTCGATATCGCTACCAGTGGGCATCGGCCTACTTCCTCGAGACCATTGATCCAAAATGGCTCATCCTCCTGGCAACCCACAAAATGCAGCATGCAATCTGGACGGCGTTCCAGGATAAATTTGGCAAAGAAAACACCATCTCCTTCTTCGACCAACTCAACGCTGTTCTCGATACGAAATATGAGTTGTCAGAACCCATCACTGATCATATCGGCAAGTTCGACACCATCTGGAATCTCAAGCAACACTGTTGCACCTCTGTTACCAAAAATGACCGTTACGCCCTACCATTGCATTTAAGACGGTATGCGAGTCATCGGAACCAAAAGCTGCTGTCCTTCTCCGGTCACTTCCCGAGTCGATAAACAATATCGTCGACAACCTCCAAACCAAGGAGGACCTTACCTACAACCATGTCAATAACAGGTTGTTTGACCTGAAAACTTCTGTTAACTCTGATGAAGACAAGACCTATAAAACCGCCACTGTTAAAGGAAAAGGGAAGGAACAACCCCAACGAGGGTGAAACAGCACATCGGTCACAGCCAAGGAATGCTCATACTGTAAAAAGCATTACTCCTCTGCACGCAATGAAGGGCATACTTGGAAAGAGTGTCAGAAAACTCTAGACCGATAACCAAAAGAGGAAGGAAAGGACCGCGATTCACACCGCCAAGATCAGCAAGGAAGAGATATCCAAACTGGTCAGTACATCCTCAACCCTTACCACTACGCCAAAGACCCCTCACCCACATAAATGGCTAATCGATACAGGCGCAAGCTCACATATGACAAGCAACTTAGACCGTCTTATAAACTTTGAACCAGAAAAAGGAAACGTCAAGTTAGGTGATGACTCTGTAATAGAGTCATGCGGCCAGGAAACAGTTTAGCTCATGGCCAAAACGTCTAATGGGCATGTATCTCCTGTTTTTTTTCAACGTGTTCTCTTGGTTCCTAAGTTGGGTCAATGCAATTTGTTATCGTGGCATGCTATCGTTTCTTTGGGAATCGGGTTTTCTTTACACAGTTAAGGAAAGGACATGTATGTCATGGGAGAGAACAAGGAGGTTTTATGGGGCAAGCTTGACGGACAAAATTATGTCGTGCAGGAAAAAAAGTGAACAGGCATACAGAATGACCTATCAGGAGTTGCATGAAGCCTTGGGTCATCCCTCAGCAGCCTACCTTCGCTCCGACAGATACTCCGACACACCCCATATCCCTAAGGTTCCTACAGGTTGGCAATGAGAAACTTGCATTACCTCTAAGTTGTTCAAACGAAAACCAGAACCAACACAGCACCTTTGGACAAAGCCCCTGCGAGTTAATTCACTCTGACTTAAGCGGAAAATTCTCGACACCATCCTTTGGTAATTCTTGGTACTATATCACCTTCATTGCTGACTGCATACCATAGACCTGGATTTACCGCATCAAGGTAAAATCCGACATGGTAAAAATCTTCCAACAGATCATCCAGGAGGGACAAACCCAAGATAACGCCATAATCAAACGATTCAGAACTGATAACGGTGGTGAATACGTGAACCATGAAATTCTAAACCTGTTTCAGGCGCATGGAATACTTCATTACAAAACTCCACCCTACTCACAAGAATCAAATGGCGTTGCTGAACGTTATAACAGGACCCTAATCACCGCCACTAGGTCCATGTTATAAGGTTTAACTGTACGACTATGGGCAGAAGCAATCGCAACTGCCGTATACCTCAGAAACTGTCTTCCTAACCGATCTATAGGAGGTTCAACGCCCTATGAATCTCTCTACAACCAAAAGCCGTTGATCAACCACCTGCGCCCATACAGGACCAAATGCTTCGCCCACAAACCTGTGGATACCAGAAAACCAGGAACGAAGCTACAGCCCAGGCCGATCGAAGGCTATCTTATTAGATACACATCCTCTGACAGCATATACCGGATATACATCCCCTCGCAACATAAGATATCCGAAACACAACAGGTACACAGGACCACTAAAACGATTGAACAAGCGGAAGTGCGAAGTACAACACCTGCTCCGGAATCCCAATTTGCGACCGTCCATCCTCCCTCCTTGCCAATAGACCTGCAATCGTACAGAAAGACTTTGGAATTGGACCAAAGTACCACACCTACCAACCGCACAGCAGAGATTGAAATCCATCCTCCACCATTACCTCCACACCCAGAGAACTACGACCGACCAAACACACCGTCACCTACTCCGGAACCTGCTCCCTTGGAACAACAATCTCCAGAACATGAGGCCCTACCAGACTAGCAACCGGAAACAAGGACAAGGTCAGGACGAATCTCATGCCCTGCGGGACACTTTGGAGAAATGCTACTCTACTACCGGATGAGGATGCCACCACGTACCACCAAGCGATTAACAGTACGCTTGAGGAACAGTGCACCAAGGCGATGGATGACGAGATTAATGCACCTAAAGGGAATGAAACCTTCGATGTTGTTGAGAGACCGATGGGAAGAAAGAAAATCGATAGTAAGTGGGTTTACAAGACTAAACCTATTGCAGATGGGACTTTGGAAAGGTTTCGCGCTAGAGCAGTTGCCAAAGGGTTTTCACAATTTCCCAGCTTCGACTTCGAAGAAATAATCGCCCCTGTCATCCGTTATGAATCTCTCCGCTTCCTACTCGCCATATGCTCCAAAAACAAATGGCGACCGTGACAGTTCGATGTCAAATCTGCTTTCCACTACGGCTAACTCAAAGAACAAGTTTACCTACTACAGTTGCCTGGGTACCGTGACGGAGAAAAAGTATGGAAACTTAACCGATATCTTTATGGACTTAAGCAATCTGCGAATGAATGGTCTGCTCTCTTTGCATTATTCTTAACCTCTAAAGGATTTATGACATCATCCCACGACCCATGCATGTTCGTCCAAGCTAAACACGACCTCTACGTATCAGTTTATGTCGACGACTTTGCCATACACACAGCCGACTCCCTCCACACAACATCTCTGATAAAAGACCTGAAAAAGGTATTCGAGATCACAGACCTAGGTGTAGCTAACTTCCTACTTGGCTTGCACATAAGGTATAAACCAGACGGCATAAATCTTACCCAGTAAAAATACATCAAGTCAGTCCTCCAACGATATGGCATGGAAAACTCAGGTTCCGTTTCTACCCCTTTACCAAAAGGCATTCAACTTACCAAAGGGACTGAAGACGTATGGATACCAGACCCCTCCATTTACCAATCGGTTATAGGATCACTTATGTACCTCACTACTGGCATAAGACCCGTCCTATCGTATACGATATCATTTCTTTCTCAATTTTCTTCTTGCCCATCTGAAGCACAGTTCAAGGCCGCTAAATACGTCCTTCGTTACCTTGCTGGAACGGAAAATATAGGATTGTTCTACCCGTACCCAACCAACGCAACTCCCGCTATCAATGTGTATGCTGATGCAGACTTTGCCACTGGCCTTGATACCCGCCGCTCCTTCTCAGGATACATTGTTATCTTATATGGTTCATGTATCTCCTGACGATCCAAGAAACGGGCATCCGTCGCTACATCTACTACCAAAGCGGAATATGTTCCTATATCACTGGCTACGTAACAAATCCAATGGTTCCAAAAAGGCCTCAATGATATTCGACTAAGTTTACCAATCGCTTTGCACGCAGATAATACCGGCCCTAATTTTCTTGCGACAAACCATCAAGTCAATGAACGTACCAAACACATCGATGTTCACATTCTCAAAATACGAGAAGAACTCAACCGTGGTTCGTTCACTTTACTCAAAGTTGAGTCCTCAGAAAACCTTGCCAATATCTGCACCAAAATCTTCGCGAAACCGGCACATACACGGTTGATGGGACTTCTGGGCTGTAGATAATGATGGGAAGTGTTGAAATTTCTCATTCGTTTTCATATGAATATTTCCTTGAACATATCGTATATTCTCTTACTTGGCTAGTGTTTCGGCAATACCTATTACACCACATAGATTACTAAAGCTAGGACATCCTGGGCGTGAATTGCAGTTATATTTCATTATTACGATAACGATTCTTATGTATATTTCGTTCTCGGGTATTCGGGTTATTTCGCTTGCTTATCACATATTTTAACCGCAATCGTTCCGTCTTTTATATCTTATCATCCACCTCAAAACCCCTCAAACCACTTTAGTTTTATATAAGCTTTGCGGATATTCTTGGCAGGTTTTCAGGGTCAAATACATTCGCACTTATGTTTTTACGCCTGACATTACGGTAAAACATGTTCGTACTTATATTTTTCCCTTTTTATATTCTTTTAGATAACGGGAGGGCGCACTCTTGTAGCTATAAGGGCTACCACCCACTTTTCTCGCTTAGAAGAACAAGGAACCGACTACCTACCAATCTACCTTCCTAAATCTACCTCTCCTCATCAAGGCGTACCCGCAATACTGACTTAGTATTGTATTAGTATATTCCGATAGATATAAGATCGTGCCCATACATATTTTAACAAGATCCGCCACGGATGCATTGGTTCCTGCTGGTGGAGTTAGAGACGTACTGATTTTGACCTAGACACCACGCAGTGGAAGAAGAACTGTTCAAATAGATGATATTATCTAAATACAGGGGGCTGGCAGCGGGAATCTCATCTCTTTAAGTCAGCACGTAGCGTAAGGCATGTTTATCAGCTTCGAAATCTTTGGTACAAAAGTGTACAAAGATGGAATACTTTTAGCTTTTGCGATGAAAGCAAAGCATTTGTATACATAGGTGAACACGGAAATTTTCCTCGATCAAGAATTTGCAACATTTGAAGTCGAAAATCCGTAATTGTCACTTTGCCATAAACATTTCCGTCACCTATATGCTGAAGCAATACTAAAAATGAGCCAAAGCAGCTCATAGTAGAGATGTTACTCCTGCATTCTGCTACTAGTCAACATCGATGTCAACCATGTCTAGAAGGAAAAATGACAAGACTCCCTTTTCAAGCAGCCTATGAAAGAACAACTGTACCACTTCAAATGGTGCATTCCGATCTTTGCAGGCCAATGAGGGAAAAATTCTTTTCTGGAACCTCTTTCTATAAGCTTCTAATTGACGACATAACAAAGTTTACCGTTGTCTATTACTTGAAGAAGAAGAGCGAAGCGGGTGGGTGTTTCAAAGGATATAGGGCACACCTATGGAGTACTAACTGAGAAATGGGAAATCATTACAAGATTTGAGGTGTGAGGACCGAAGGTGGTGGAGCATGGAAAGGAGCATCGTTTCTCAAAGAAATGGAAGGGTGTATAATTGAGGCACATGTGACGATGCTGTATACACAGCAAGGAGAGGGTGTATGGGAGAACAGAAATTGTGTCTTGGTTGGCCGACCGAATTCACTAATAGGACAAGTCCATACTCCAAAGGCATACTGGGCTGCAGCTGTTCAGACCACTGTGTACCTGAAAAATATATCTCTGAAAATTGGTACACATGGCGAGGAAGCTACACCATTTAAACTTTGGTTAAGAAAGAGACCAGGGGTTAAACACTTGCTAGGGTGGGACAATTCTGCCTGTGGCTATGTCCATTCAGAAAACCAATCGAATAAGAAAGGGAGTGTAAGGGCCGTGCGTATGATGTTTATCAGTTTTCTGATAACAACAAGGCAATATCGCTGGTACAATCTGAATACCCCTGTGTTTCTTAACTCATGCGATGTAATTTTCTACGAAGAAATGCAGTTTTTTTTTTATGGACCTTCCACAGAACATATTTTTCTTCCGTTGACAAAGGAGCTAGAGGCACAAAAATCTGCTCCCACTTATCGTCTGCATTAAACTGCAGAAGTCAAGAGTCATCCGGGACTGAGTCCGTCAATTTCTATTATGGTGCCAGTTAGAAGACCTCGCAGATGACTAAGGTGACTACCTACAGTGTATAATGTTACAAAAGGAGGTCATACATCTGCGAGTCTACATGGTGAGTTACATACTCAGCAACATGATCAGAATACACCCAAGAAGCGACTACAAATGCAGCTGCACCAATAGGTTCAGATCTTGAAGCAAATTGGGAGAGGACGCAAGATATTGGCAGAGATCTACGAAACAGCCGTAGATACATATAATTGTTTGGTTCTGGGTCTGGCAGAGGAGCAAGCAGAGAATCTGAGGAGGAAATAGAGACGAGAAGTAGAGATAGTGAGCCAGAAGCAAGAGCAGCTACAGAAGTGGTCACAGAAGATGATATAGGGGCAGCATGGGGACGGATTTGGTTTTTGATATGAATGAGGGACTGCATAGTGTGGTAGCAGCGCTGGATTCCACTGATTCGCATGACTGGGTTGATGCAATCAACCCCTTATTAAAATCACATGAGGATCATCAAACCTGGTAGTTGATCGAACCAGGGAGTCCAGCTGCGCGAGCAATAATGATCAGTTCAAGGATAGTTTTACAAGAAAAAATAGGAGAAGATGTCAAAGTTGCTTGAATAAAAGCCAGACTGGTTGCCTAAGGATTCTGTCAAGGACCTGGAATCAATTACATCACGACGTACTTTCTGACCATATCTCAAGCCACAATACAAGTAGTAGTAATGAAAGCAGCTTCCTAAGACAAGGTGATTAAACAATTGGATATTGCCATCGCCTTTTTGGAGAGTAAAATCGAGCAAGAAATCTGGGTAGAGCTACCGAAAGAATTCATGCAATCGAGAGAACAAAAATCGTCCTTGTTGAAACAGGAAGTATGGCTGCGTCCCTTGTTGTTAGAATAAATTGAAGCCTTTATAGGTTAAAGCAAGCCGGACACAACAGGTAAGACACTCTCAAGGTCTTATTACATAAAGAAAATGGAAATGATGCCAGGGCATTACGATGCTGCAATCTAGGTTACCGAATCTGGAGCTAGAATTATCGCTTGGCTTGATAACCTACTAGTTATTGGCACAAAATAACAGCTACGCAGATGAAGTCAATGATTCAGGAGCGTTTTCAGATAAAAGACCAGGGAAACATCAAATATTTTTCAGGGTATGTGTGTTGAACACAACCGAGAGATGAGAACTATGTTTGTGAGCCAAGAAGTTACCTGGCCATGATTCTGGAGATGTTTTCGATGGAGGTTTGTAAAGGATGCCACACTTCACTGGATGATAAAGTTAAGTTGCACAAAGGGAGACAAGATGAGGAGAGCATCGATGTGCGAAGATATTAAGAGGCAATAGGAAGCTTGAGATATGCAGCTATCACCACCTGCACCGATATTACATATGATGCCCTCCCTGTTGGCCGAATTGCAGCGGTCCCCTCTGCCACACATTGGAGTACAGTGAAAAGTCTAATTTGTTATCTCCAAACTAGCAGGGAGGTTAAACTGTTGTGAGGACATAAAATCAAGGGGGGAGACCAGAGGCCTCAAGATCTTGTACATAAAGTCTGTGCCATTGTCGATTTAGCGCGAGAGATCGATGGAATGAAATCTACAAGAGGTTTCACGATTACCAAGCCACATGGGTCGACGGTCCTTTGGAGATCTCTGAAACGGTGAGCAGTGGCGAAACCAACTGTCGACTCAGATTTTAACACAATAGCTCTTGCCACTGAGGAAGGAATTTGGTTAGGCAAGGTAATGGGGGAGGTATACCCAGAAAGAGGGGCACGCGAAAGACTACAGATATAGCTTTACAACCACCTTCAGGCATATATGGGGAGTATCGTCAAGGGTCATTGTTGGGCATGTACCAGGCACGTTGGTGTCTGCTATTTCTGGTTGAAGGAGAAAATAGGAACAGGTATAGTCCGTATTCAAAATGTTAGAACCGATGACATGGGTGGCGATAGATTTACCAAGGCTTTAGAGAAGGGAATCCTTACTTAATTTCTAGAGATGCAGGGGATGTAGTAGATAAATTACTATTATTATTATTATTATTATTTTGAAGCCTATACGGGATTAGGGGGAGTCATGATATGATAATCCCACTAGGGAAATGGTGGAATAGATATAGCAACTAGGGCTTAGATGAGGGAACACAGTAGTGTGGACGTGCGAGGAACGAGGACACAAGAGATGTTGATGATTTATAGGGTGATACATGGAATAGTTATCCTGACAATAAGTGGCCTTTAGGTATCGATGTGAGACGGATGATACAGAACCATTTTTGTCACCCTTCAAAATTGTTCACAACTAAGTTATCTTGTTGCTCCGTTCTCGTGAGATCGTTTGCAGACCTCTATCACATTTGAGGAGCCAGTTTACGGACGAGCTTACACTATATGGTAACTGGTGCACCTGGAACTAAACTGGATCCTAAGGTTGCGACGAGAGTCTTAGTCTAAAGGTAAAATTCACCGTAGGCCAATATAAAATAAATAAATCAAGTAGGTAAATTTCTGATAGTTAGGTCAGAGCTTCCGTTAATTCAAGTATTTCTCCCGAATATTATTGGTTTCCAAGTAGAGTGTTGTTTGTTTTGCTCAAGTAAGATGATAAACCCGATGACACCAGTTTGTATTCGGGCCCAATATGACAACCCTTCTCCAAGCAGTGCTCATCTGTCACATAGACCTACAGGAATTAAGTTCCCCATTTGTTCGTCCATCAGCTCAGATTAATTTGTTTTACCCCAAAGGTCTTCTAGAATGCCTTTTTATAACATTTGGACAAGTGAACATCATTCTAGATCAGAGTCCTATTAATGCCCAATTTACAATCCAACCTTGGGTTCAGGCCTAGCTATGAGTCTTAGTTGCGCGATGGAATTTTCATCCATAAAAGCAGTGTCGACGACCTTTTCTCCACTAACTATTGGTGGGTGTTCTGGTAAGGTCAAGGCTCACGTGGTAAGTGGCTCTACCGCTTCATCTATATGGGAGTAACTCAGGGGTACTGTTGAGAGACTATTTAATTGTGATAAGTGTGAACACCTTTAGAGTCCTGTAATACCTACTGCAATGGTATTGCGACTTTGCAATCATCGTTTGTGTTGTAGATTTTATTCAGGACAAACATTTGTGTATCTCTGCCTCAAAAATGGATCTTCCAAAGGACTTCAATGCCTTATCTAAGCATATAATAAAGCTAGCGTAGCCTCAGGACACCCGCTGGTGTCAAAACCAACCACCTCCCCAGGTTAGCTATTGGCCACCCATATAAACATCTTGCGGACTATATCTGTCGCAAGAAGCATCATGATATAGCTAGTATTACATGATCTAAGGTCTTTAGCTACTATTATTGTTATTGAATAAATGGTATTACTTTACGATTATAACTCAAGTTGCGAACCAAGCAGTCAGAAGTAGGTGTTTGGTTTCTAACAGTTCACTTTTCACCACCGGGAGCATTGAGTAGAAGTGCGTATTTTGCAAAATATTTATTGAGGTTAACTAGTGATTGTTCTTCGCCATCTTTAAGACCAAGGTAGTGTAACCTGTCCTGTTCATATTAAGATTTTTATAGCAAGTCCACATAACTACTATTTACCTTAATAAAATAACTGGTATAACATCGCTATTGTTTAAACTTGCTACGGCAACTACAATTCATGAAAGGCATGCGCTACCTGATGCTTGTAGCCCCATATCTGCATACCTGGTTGTCAGCCAATCCATGGTTTCCCTGGTCAACTAGTAACGCAGACTAACAATTGTAGCAGGTTACTCAGTCAACTTGTTAGACCTACATAACCTTCCTTGGGGTTCAGCCAACATACATAGATTACCCTCCTTAAGCATAGATCAATATTACTCTCCCTAGCAGGACTACATTTCCTAATTGAGTGCCTGAGTACCTTTGTACATTGTGTTATCAATTGTGGTCATGTTACTTTACAGATGTTATAGACTATCACTGCACAGGTCTTGGGCGAACTATTGTATGAGATGAGGTTCGTTAATTTATACCAAGTGATTACTGGATCTCAACACCTTCCAGCAAAAGTGCGGGAGTGAGGATGGATGTAATAACTGTTAATCATTTGGTATAGTTGGCCAAACCTCAGCCACGCTCTTGATCCTAGAGGGCCAACAAGAGGAATAGTGTATTACAAGTATAATGTCACATAACAACTACTAGCACCCATTCTGCATATGGGTCCTTAGGTAATTACTTCGGTAGTGTAACCCTGGTGCATACTTAAGTAGGATAACGCTATTAGACAGGGTAGGTATGAGCCAAGTTTACGTAGGGTAACCCACATAGACTGGGAACCCTAAAGCTAAGTTGAATATGTTACGAATATTGTCAAGGTAACATGCTGCCATAGTTAGAGTGTTTAACTAAGGATATGGAGAAAACACGGTAATTGGGGTAGGGGCTGCATAGCTATATAGATTAGTGCAAGGACATGAATAATGGTTTGCAGTGCCTGGCATAAAGAATAGATATATTACACATATTGTTATTTGAGTCAATGGGATCTGCACTGACATCCGTGCCAATTTGCCCAATGATAAGGGTGAGTAACCCTACGCTGGTCTCTGGGTATACCCTTAGGTATTGCAACTTACTAAAGTCTCCTGTAACAGAAAGCCCGTAACTCTACAACAAGGACCTTGTGTTCATTCTAGATGATTTGCTAACATTACACACCCCTCGGGCCATGGCAAGTGCAATTTTAGTCACCCAAGTACAGTACTAATAGTTGATAAAATACTCTGATAGTCATGTGAATAAGCGAGGTTGTGTAACTTGTATATGGCATGAGTGTTGATCAGATCAGATGGTTCTTTCTGTAGCTATATGTGTGTGTGCAATGTGGATTTAGGAAAGATTTTGTTTTGATACAAGCCGGTGCTCCGCATGTACTTCTGGTACATTTTATCCCTCTGGTAGGTATGGGAGTACTGTGGAAGGGCTCTGGGAGTGTAGGACATATGGAAATATATCAGGATAAAACAAGCCTAGTTAAGTAAAGATAGTATGGGATTGTACAATAACAGAGCGGTGTTACTATAATTTAGAGGTATTCACTCTCATTACGGTTTACACTGTCTTTGAGCGGATTGATAGCAGTAGTTCTCATGCACTCAACTCAGTAGAGTAATTTCCTGGCCTAGCCAAACAGTAAAAAAAGCAGCTGCCGATAGGCTTAGTACACCATGTTTACTTCACTACTTGTATAAACGAAAGCCCTGTAGGGATACTGAGTTTCATAACTAGGTATGAGTACAGACTCTGATTGTCAGTAGGCTATTGACTAGAGGGCACTCTCAAAGGGGTTTCTCTCAAGCACAAATTATTAAAATGCTTGTCCATAGGCCTTTTGTATTGAAAGGTCTTCAGTCCACATTGCGATCTATAAACCCTGAAGTTTAATATGTAAGCATAATGGGTCACATGAAGCCTGCTTGGAGAATAGTGCTATTGAAATGTAGGTGTAAGGAAGGGTGTCATTGGCTTTATAATTCCACTTAAGTAGAGCCAAACAGATCTCTACCTTAAATACCAGCTATCTTTATTAAAGGAACTGGAAGAGAGTAAAGCTCTGGCGTATCGAAATTAAATTAACCAGTTGATTAATGTATTGTATATTAACCAGAGGTCAATTTAAGTCAGTTTCTTTTGCTGCAGTCGAAACTTGCTCAATAAGCTTTGTGCAAGATGAGACTTTAAAACCGCGCAATATTCAAGAGCCATATTTAACTCTAGGATGAATAATGTTAAGGTTCGACTATCTATATCGCGCAACCGGCAACGATATATGATTCAGTCT
>QFET01015027.1:0-64553 GCA_003316355.1 Tuber calosporum
TAATCCATCTTCATTTTCTCCCCATCCTAGTGCTGTGTAGTACATTGCAAGTTGGACTAACCATGCTCGCAGTTTTGTACAGTCTCCTGTAAATGTATCCGGGGTTTTGATTTTTGGCCTCCGCACAGTCTGTTACTGTCGATTATCCTGAACCGTCCTAATCAACTCCTGTAGTTGTTCTCTCGTGAGAGTTATCGTGTCCGCTGGTCCTGATACCGCCGACATTCTGTGTATTGGGGATGCTCCCGAACTGACAGACCCTGATCTTGATCTTACTTCCGGGGTGACCGGGCTTGGTGGTCTTTGGGATCCCACACGCGATATCTCGCTTAAGGCTTGTCCAAGTTCCGCTTGTAGTCCTAGGAAAGTCTGTGGGTCATTGAAGTCTGGTACTTCTGTATCTGTAGGTGAATCCGTTTTGTATTCGTTAAGTGTCGCAAAAGACGCAACCAAATGTTACAAACCTATCCTTAGTCTGCCGGACAAGGCACACTATCTTCTTTAACAGCAACAGGTAACGATACGTACCGCTCGTCTTACCGTTCTTCAGGTCTCGTAGCCTTATGTCACCTAGGGAACGCAGAGTCATTCCACTCCTAGCCCGTGCGACTACTTCCTAGCGATACGTTCCTCGAATCACCTTTCGGTTAGTGATGTAATCGGATGGTCGTAATAAGAGTAAAGTATAGATTGAACTAATAGGTAAAATATAATATAGGAAGTAACCAAGGTGATTGCGTGAAGAGCTAGCTATCTGTGTCCGTGACCCTCCTTATATAGGCGCTCTTCCCACAACCCTAACCCTGGTGACTTTACCATGAGTCACCTCTTTACTATGACTGCCGTGTGAGTCATAGTATAACAAACATCCTATGACTCACAATTTGAGTCATAGTATACAATCCCCATAGTATCCAATTTCCATAAAAGGTCATGTGCGCTAATCGCGTCACATGCGTGAAACCACTGACTCATACTTGTAGTCAGGTGCGAAAGTCATAACATCATATGACCTCACAATCGTGAGTCATGAAACAATAAATCAAATTAAACATCATAATCATAAATGATCTCACAAATCGTGAGTCATGTGAAACATTCCCTACTGCTAAGTCACGATTTGTGACACTTGTGACTCTGATAGTTGTTTGATGAATTCTGTCAATAAGGATGACCAAGTGGTGAACAGAAGTTCTAGGGGCTGCAGAACACTGTATTGCGCATATCTTGGAGATTTATTAGTTTGATATTCATTACATGACCTTACGTAGTTATTGACCCATGATGTCAGTCCTTTCCAGTAAATGCACCTTGTAACTATTTCACGATTCTTTTCCAGTCCAAAGTTTCCATCAAACCTCTAGTGCAGGCAACCCTGGGCTATGGTATTCTAGAGCCGTTCGTTTCTTGGAATCTATAACTGATTCTTATAGGAGATTAGTACCTCTATTTCTGCCATAAGTTGGTTTTAGTTTTCCCTTGTCAGTTAATATTACCTATTCCTGCTTGTGTGCCTGACAGTCCTGATCGTTCTGGCCTGTATCTTCAATAGTTATTAATAATGACTGTTCAAATTTGCTATAATCGACCCTGGACATTATTGCGTTAGATAATAGGACTATCCCCTTGTCTCGTCCCGCTTTATAGTCTATTTCAATGTGAAACCCATTTTCCGTGTAGTCCACTTGGAAAATAGGTTACCACTATATGGGTCTTTGTAGGAGTGGATCGTCATGATGATACATCCGTACTTCCAAATCCACCCGTGCCAATTATAGTGTCTGCAAGTGCAACAACTTCTATCGCCTCAGTTGTGTGTATGTTATCAAAGATCATTAGTGCCATTCGGTCGCCTTTGCGGATCTGGGAATCTTGATTTCCATTATTCATTATGTTAACCTTAACTTACCCAGTATAGTCTAATTCGATTACTCCCCCACGAATGCTGATCCGGTATTGGGCTGCAATTCGATTTTGCAGTGCTTCGTACACATATTGTCCCTTTGGTAATCCAATTGCAATTCCTGTTTCTACCAGCCGTTGTCCTTTGGCGTCGATTATGGTATCCTCTAGTGCATATTGGGCATGTCTGGCTGCTAGTTGGAACCCTTTAGTAGACATTTATGACTTTGAATATAGCGATTTCATCTATAAAGAACCTGTGGTTTCTGAGCCAATCAATTCTCCTCCATGTCTAGTTGGTTTAACTGCATCCGAGTGTTGTAGAAGTGTTAAGGTGTAAGTATTGACTGTTAGCAATGCTAGGTTCCCTCCTCTGGATGGTACTCCAGTTGTTAGCTTAATGTTGCAGGCTTTTCCACTCGCTTTGCTGTTCGATATTGAATTTCAAAATTATAGTTCGCCAGTTGTTGGGCCCATCGTATCTACCGCAGATTCCTGACCTTTGTAGTAAGGAAATTATGTAGATTCTGGTAATCAGTATTAAGTGTCACCTTTTTTCTATTCCTACTACGTACTGTTTCCACTCTTAGAATGCTTCCATTTTCGGTAATGATTCCTTATCATGGATCTCTTGATTTCGCTCCCCTGAGCTCAGGTGTGATGATTGGAAAGCTACCAGATGTGGCTTTTTGTCCTTAAACTGTGAGAGGACCCATACTAGAGCAAAATGGCAGGCATCCCTTTCTACTATGGTTTCTCTGTCTGAGTAAAAATGACTGAGTATTGAGGCTAATATGAATCTTTGTTAGAGATCCTGAGTTGCCCCATCTTGTTCCGGTCCCCTGCTAAACCTTCCGGGTTCGCACTTCAACCTATTGGTAATTGGTTTGCAGATTTTTGAAAACTCCTCCATGAAACATCAATATAAATCTCCAAAGCCAATGAATATTTGCACCTTGTTCACAGACCTTGGTGTCTTCTAATTTTTACTCCTTGCGACCTTTGATTTAACTCCTATTGTCTCCATTGTTTGCCATAATATAGCGTAAAAGCTCTACTATCTTTATGTGAACAACCAACTTGGTGGTTGATACTACTATATCATATTCTTCCAAGCGAGAAAGGACCTTTTTGACTAAGTCAATGTGTTCCATCTCCGGTTTAGAGTAAATTAAGATATTGTGAAGGTATATGACCACCACATGGTCTAAGAGTTCTAGCAAAAGAGTGTTCATCATGGCCAGGAATGTAGCCGGTGCTTTTAGCAGCCCGAATGGTAGACCTTTGTATTAAACCTGGTTGTAGAGTGTGCGAAATGCTTTCCCCTCATCGCCTTCCTTGATGCACAGTAGGTGATAACCATCTTTCAGGTATAGTTTGGTGAATATTTGGCCCAGAGCAACCCGATGACGGAGTTTGCTCATGAGTGGTAACTTGTTTGGTTCCCCACTGTGAGTTCATTTAACACTCGATAATCCACACAGAACCTCTTGATCGATCTGGTTTACGAACAAATAAAATTGGTGCCCCTGCAGGAGATTTACTTTTCACCATTTTCCCTTGATCTGCCATTTTCTTCTGGTTTGTACTTAGCAGGTCAAGCTGGTAGGCAGACATTGGATATATTGGGCCCCATGGCCGTACACCGCTGTGTATTTACTCTATTGAGTCTTAGAAGGTTCTTCTTCCAGCTTGTTTCACAGCTGTTTCCAGTCCAAAAGGCCTTTTGAATTCCGGGTATTCTTGCAGTTTTTGATGGGGTGCAGTCGCATCTTGTAGTGTCGTTGATGCACGGTCGATTCATCCGATACATCCGGTGTCTGGGTTATTTGCTCCGGTTTCGTCACATTCAAATGTAAGTTCTATGCCTTTATCATTAACATGACTCAGGCATTTTGTATCTTTGAATATCAATTTTTGCACAACCTAGATCTGCTTTTTTTTGATGTTATGTATACCACCAGCAATCAGGGATGATAAGGTTATATTTTCCGGCATTGGCAATATCCCATGATAAATATGAGATTGGCGAGCATTGTTCCAGATTTCTAAATGGATAGGATGGTTATAGTCTTTTCCCCCTTTTGATGCAATGTTACTTCAAAGGTATCAATGTCAAAGCAATGTGTGGGTGTGTGGTCGGGTAGGCAATGTTTGTCAAGTTCTGGGTTACTTAGCAATAGATCAGACCCAGAACTTATTATCACAGTGATTTGAATCCGTTCTCCTTTGGTTTCCATGGTGAGCCAGCCTTTAGGGAATGAATAATAAGGCCTGGCTGATCCTTCTGCTTTATTTCTTTTGTTATTGCCACTTATGACATGTGCGGGTCTCTAGTATGAAATGTTTGTACTTGAGTAGACTAGGGTGTTTATTACCATGCCCAAACAGTTTCGTCTATTAAAGCCTCCTTAGATAACATAAAATCTTTTTCTTTGGTGTTCAGGACAGTCTACAACCAGCGGTCTTTACCCTTTGCCGAAGAGTCCCCATACGGCTGCCATTTGTCCTGGCTCTCTGGAGCTGGACACATATCATTAGGTTGAACTAAGGTGATTCTTTGCACAATGCCTCAATTAGCGCATTATTCTATCATGCCTATCCTATACACAAATCCGGAGTCTAGATTCTGTAGGGATTTACATTACTCGATTTAGCATGTGAACTAGGTAGCCACAGTTTCTCATTCTCTTTCAACTTTGTTCTTTCTTGATGTCATGAATCCTGTTCAGTTTGTTCAAATTTTCCGTTTTCCAGCCGACCTGTTATATATTTTCTGTCCTGTAAGGTTTATCAGGATCCAGACTAGACTCAGTCCTCCTCAATATTCTTAAGAGGTCCCTTGTGAACGCTAGTCTGTCCACTTTTCCTAGGTTCTTCAGGAAAGGATTTAGAGCTTTTTAAGATTGCAGGTATAATTAACAATCTGGCATACGGGACAGATTTACACCAAATGTTATGCTCCGCCTTCCTATTGTTGAGTTTTAGTTCCAGGAGTTAGTCATGGACCTAAACGAGCCGCTGTCAAGTTCTCATATTCTGGGCTTTTAGACTTGGTCCACCCTTATTGCAGGTACCGTTTGCCCATTTGTTGTCTTGGTTACCAGGGGTCGTCGATATGTTTTTTTGAAATTTACCCATTTTTGTCCTATAACCGACACCTAGGCCTGCTTCCTACAAAACTTCCAAGTATGGTTTTCCAAAATCTAACGCATGAATTGATTGGCTTTTTTTAGCTCATAAATTTTGTCATTAGGAATTCCTTTGTGTGCTTCCTACCAATTTGTGTCCTCAACCTTGCCTTAAGCCGGGGCTTTTGTCCCCTTTTCCGCTTCTTTTTTCAATTTATTGACAACCTTTTCTGCTGTGGTAAATGCTTTTCATTTTTTATTTCCAGTACTGGTCTTGCTATGTTTTGATTCTTCCTCCCACTTTCTTTTCTGTGAGTCACTTTTCCAATATCTCATTTTTAGAAAAGTCATTGTTGCTCCTGGGATGATTCTTCTACCTGGGTAGCCTGGCTAACTACCATGATCGATTTTCTAACCAAGTCATGATTTACATGTGAGAGCGCATGCATGGCTTCAAGAGGATGTTGCCTTTGAATACTGGTTCTCTAAGCGATACCGCATACTTCTGTCACCATGTAGTAGTTTTCTAAGGTAAGGAGATACTTCTCTATTGTTGAAATTTCTTCAATTCCTGTCATATTTATATTTCCTACAGTAATATTGTTTATGTATCTGCTTGGTTATTTCTAGTTTACACATTAAAATTACAGAGATTTCTACAGCTAGAGTATGTCATATTTTTGGTTATATTTCATGATAATCATTGACGATTAATGAGTATATTTCTTATCATATATACGGATTTCTGGGATAACTTGCCCTGTATAGGGGGCTATTACCAGTGGTGTATCATGTGTTAATCTCTCCCTTTATTTCGCGTATACCACTTCAGAATACACATATTTTATTTAGCTTTACTTTGAAGTTTTTCAGGGTCAAACACGTTTGCACTTGTGTTTCTATCAAAGTTTTTCTATTTTGTTACAGAGTACATGGAGTATAGGTACCTATATAAATAGCTGGTTGCTGCCTACATTATCTGGTTATTTAAGGACACGAACTACTACCAATATAGCTTCATACAACAACACTCATCACACAAGCGTGCATATAGTATACTTTTAATACAGGGTTGTATTTTCGTACTCATGCTATACGATTGTGCCAAAAGACCTAAATTTTGTGGGTTATGATCACGGGCCATTCATAGCTATACGACATACATTCACACCCTTTCCTCTTGCACCATGAAACAAACCCCTCCCGAAATGAAATTAACCTTTTTCATGGAAATATATACCTCTAATATTAAAAGATATTATTGGAAACGAATCATCACATTACGGAAATATCCTAAAAAACAAAACATCCCTTTAATGAAACCTGGTTCCCGATAACAAAACATTTTGGCGAAATATTCTTGCCAAATCGATACGAAATGTCTAGGCGCTCCTTGCTTAAGTTAAAGTTTTCCTTCCTTACTAAATCCCTGTTCTTATGGAAAGTGCAATTTTCTAGCTGCTAGAACTCACAAGTGCATATCAAAGTACTAGTACTTTGAAACCAAGGTCTGTTTGCATTTACCTAGCGAAACTAGCCACGGCAGAAACCACCGTTCCTCGTTCAGATATTCCTGCACCAAACCCCAGATCTTAGGCCATCAACTGTAAACCTGGTTGAGCATCCACTGACAACTTGAGCCCCATATCAAAGCTCTATGGCTCTGATTACTACTGGACCTGAAAAGATATCGCGGAATATGTCCATATTTTGTCAAATTACAGGGGTATTGTAATGGAAAAGGAAACTCTGCCGGAGATAGAAGTGGATGTAAATGGAAATAATATCTCTGAAAGAATGGATAAAATTTGGGATGGCTATCAATGGGCTTCAGCCTACTTCTCGGCAATGATTGACACCCAATAGCTTATTTTGTTTGCTATCCGGAAAATAACATCCACCATCCGGATAGCGTTACAAGATAAATTAGTTAGAAAAACAAGTACCTGCTTCAGCGAACAACTCAACACTGTCGGCGATACCAAGTACGTTATAGTGGCACCTATTGCCGAACATATCAACCAGAACGGTACCCTCTAGGATCCAATGTAATACTGTTGCTCCTCCTCCTCAGTGATGACCAATATGCTCTACAATTCGTTATTCCAGCGGTATTTAAGTTAGCTGATGATAGGCATATTGGCACCAGGTACTGGAATCCAGAAATGAATTCACTTGAAAATTAGCCTAAGATACTACTCATACCACTCCAGCCCCATTTTTGGGCCCGCATGTTACCAGTCGTACATACGCCAATGAGTGTCCCATCACTAACAAAGTGAAAACTGCCGCCCGTCCTCAAACCATATACATGGTAGAGGTCTCTCACGACCGTATGCTATACGCCGGGTGTATCAATAGGGAGACCCTGATGACCCAATGCCATCTGTATCAGGGGCATAGTATCTGTGTCCGCAGAGCTACAGCCCTGTTGGTAAAGCCTTCACTGGAGTGGCCCTCATGTAACTGGATGATGGGCGCAAAAATGACAATATGCTGTGACGGCGTTACCAAACACTAGAGAACCCACTCATACCCTGAAAATATAGCTATCTTAGTCTAAGATCCTATTGGAACAGGTTTATAAGGAGAGGGATGGCAATAGGATACAGAATTGGACTGATCGTAAGTCTGAAGTCATCCTAAGAGCCATCTTTAAGACAGCGGGAAATCCGGCAGTATCCACACAGGTTACAGGCCAATTTGCCCACTTGGAGTTCCAAGAAACTATTGATAAAGTCCAAAATAGACTACCTAAGTTTAAGCGGCACTACCTGGAAGGACATCTCTTAGTGATTAATGGCTCACACCATCCGGGAATAAAGGAGCTCTGACCTATCGGTAAGCAGTGGGGGGTAATAATATGCTCAAGCTCCAATGGTTCCCGCACTTATGATTGTAGCTTAGAGACTGGTGCAAGTATAGAAGTTAGATGTAGTCCATGGACACTCAGACACGGGATATAAATATCTTAGTAGATCTCTAACTTTAGACATTAGCAAGCAACTGAGAACCCATCTTATCAAATTTATAAGTTTTATACAAAATCATTACCTACGTCATGCTCCCTCCCACGCATTTTCCGCAAGGTCGAAATTTGCACTTAATCAACACCCCGGAAAAGTGCTAGAATAACCACCACTCAAAAGTGGCGATATCTGATACGTCACGTTACACGAACTCAAAAACAATCCCAACACATTTCCGAGTCACGCCATGGCATCTCGTGATGTGGAAATGGACATTGAGCCAGAGGAAGGCTCATCAGCGCCGTCAACACCGAGCCCAGAGGGCAAGGAAGACCAGGGCCCTGACCCAGCCTCAAAGGAACTTATGGAAGTAGTGATGAACTATCTCAAGGTCGACGGACCCCCAAACATCAACCCGATCACGCGGAATGTCACGGTTTTCGAAACCGATATGTTCTCAGATTCGGAATATACGATCATGACAGTGGTTATGGCGCTTGCCCATCAGGTGCAGACGCTCACAACCACGACTCAGAACCTCATCAGAACGGTTGACAACCTGTCGAGGGGCCCGGCTGCGGCTCCTAAGAAAGGAACTGAAACGATCCTAAAAAAACAAGACCAACCGGAAGCCCGAAGTTACGCCGCGGTGGCTTCCCAGCCGCCACCACGATCTGAGACACAGACACCGCCTAGAAACAAGAAAAAAGGCAGAAGCAGGCCCGACGCGACCGAACCCCCCGGCACTGTAGCACAAAAAGCGGGAGAAGGCGGAACAGAAACCAAGCTCGAAGAAGGGAGGAAGCGAAGTTTTCCCGAAGAACCCGTCCACTAGCCTGGCAAGGAGGATGATCCTTGCGACAAGGAAGGTGGCACTGCCATTAGTTGACCCGGCACGTGATGAAGCAAAGATCTCAATTGCTATCGCCACAGTCCTTTTAAAATGCGAATGTAAAGCACCAACGAATTTACAGGTATTTTCGAATAGGACGAACGGAACGGTCACCTTGACCACCCCAGCTGGGACAGACTCGTGACTATATACCCGATACTTAGACAAGCTGACGGTAGCACTGAACGGATCGATCGACGATGGGGGTCTAGAGTTCTTGCCTTTTAGGAGTGCGGCCACGGATATCGACGTAATCGTGCACGGTGTGTCCCTTGCGGCAATCCCAAGAGACAACGAGGGTTTGGAGAAGGCTGTAAAAGAGGCTTTCAAGGCGACCCATAAGATAGATATAGTGACAGCAAAACTTTTGAAACCAGACCGGGCTGTCTCTGGTGAATAGAGGGAAACTTCAATCATAATCCGGGTTCTGGAAAACGAAATGCAAAAGTTACGCCATCGGTCCTTTTTATGGGCAAATACAAACATTCGAACGTGATGTGGCAGGCATCGGCAACGATGCAATGCCACCGCTGTTGGAAGTATGGCCACCCCCAGGCAGGCTGCAAGAAGAATCTGCCCGTGTGCCAGATTTGCTCGCAACAGCACACCGAAAAAGAACATCGATGCCACGAACCGGCCTGCAGAGGTTCACGGAAGGCAATCCCAGCTTGTTGCATGATGACACCTGCCAAATGTGCCGCCTGCGAGGGCCAACACGCGGCCCGAGACCCGGCTTGCCCGGAGAGGATAAGGGTGAAAGAGACTGCAAAAGATAACTATGACTCAAGAATGGCTTTCCGGGCCGCACCACTAGGCGAGGAACCTGTCACCCCCCCGATAAATTAGGCTGTTGGTCCAGCATGTCGGGAACAGAGCATTCAAATGAAAAGAGCAGATGGAGATTAAATATTGTACAACACAATTACCGATGGAGCAATAGTGTGTTTCTTTTTTTATTTCATATTGTCAGAGGTTTTAATGTTTCCTTTGTACGTGTACAGGACCCCCCACTGTATAATGGGCAACCCCTCAGGGCCCCAGGTTACGAGTGTGTTTTTTTACCCTCACCCAAGGTACGGGTGTGTACCTATGTGGCATTGAGGACTCTGATTAGAGTTTCCTTTGTTGTGGTTTCAAAGGATTTTGATATTTTGTACTTGAGAATTTTTTGAAAGGAGGGACCTTTATTAGGCGACTGTTATTCCTTTGGCTTGATAAATGCTTATAACAGGAACGACGGGGGACATACAGTACCACCAGAGCAATTGTTTATCGAAACAAAGAACCGACACTTGTGGTCAGTGATTTGAATATACACACGACCTTTACTGACCCGCTACGAACTATGGAATCAGGGGAACGTAGACGAGGTGAGCACTTTATGCGGCTGGCGGTGCAGAGGGGTTTTACGATTATGAATACACCTGGGGTCTACACGAGATTCCCGGACAATCCAACGTTACACCAACCCTCGGTCATCGATTACACTCTAGCCAATTCAGCTTTGTTAGCGAGAGTAACGTGATGGAGGGACCTATACCAACAGACAGGATCGGATCACATAGTCATACTCACAGAACTGGACTCGAAGGATTTACACTTGGCGACAGCTTCTCCAGACTGGGACAAGTTCAAATGGAGAGACGAGGAAGGGGCCCCCACCCCCTGGATAGAATCTTCCCTAAAAAATTATGTCGATCACGAATACAAAAATCTGAATGACCCAGCTACGGCCGTTAAGACCTTCTAGGAGAACTTGTCAAGGTTGATACAGATGGTAAAAGGCTGGGCCCCAATGAAGAGGCCAACGAGGTGGTCAAAGGCGTGGTGCACGCCAGACATCACCGAGATGAGAAGGGTTTATACCTCTGCTGCCCGGCGTGTTGGACGTGACAGGAGCGGGGAGAAGGAAAAGATTGAGACGAGGAAAGCATAACGGACCGCAATTATGAAGGCGAAGCGGAAATACTGGGATGAGTTCCTAGCCTCAGCAAAGAAGAACGACATGTGGACGGGGCATCAGTTCACCAAGCAACGGATCCAGAACAGAGTACCTGGCAAAAATAGTAATACACCAGAGGACACTGTGGCAATTATCATGATCTGCTTTTTCCCGGAAAATCAGAACCCGATAGCGTCGAAACCCCCGTACCGTAGGGAACTTCGTTTGGCAGATAGAGTCACACCGGTTGAGGTATGGGAGGCCTTGGAGAAGTGTAGCAACAAGTCAGCCCCTGGGCCGGATCAGGTCCCATATGGGGTTCGGAAAAACATAATTCGGCTTAACGAAAACGTACTGCCCTTGTTAGCGGACGACCTCCGAAGATGGGGGATTCACCCAACATGCCTAAACGGGTCAATAGGCGTAATCCTGGCAAAGCCGGGAAAGAGTGACTACAGGGAATGTTCGAGCTTCAGGGTTATTGCTCTAATGCAGACTTTCTCGAAGATTGCGGAATGAATAGTCAATCAACGCCTTATGATGATTGCTTATAAAACGGACATGTATTGCATCAATCAGACTGGAAGCCTGCCACAGAGGTCCACAGTAGATGCAGTCTTATCACTGAAACACTGGGTCAAGGAGAGTCAATTCACCCGAAAGAAGGTCCCCACGGTCTTCCTGGATGAGAAAGGGGGTTTTGACAACGTTAACCATAAAAAGCTCATGGGGATCCTCGAAGGAAACCAGCAGGTCCCAACATAGATAACTGATTGGATACGGAATTTCATCGCTTTCCGAAAAGTTATACTGGCCTACCCGGGCAGCTCACGAACGGAACACAGAATCGATCGTGGGATCCCCCAACGCTCCCGCCTCTCCCCGCTCCTCTTTGTGATATATGTTCGTGGTCTACACACGGCAGATAACCCAGAAAAGAGCTTTTCTACTTCATACGTGGATGACTTCCAGATTACGGTTGCGTCCAATTCATGGTACCGAAATTCGCGTTTCCTGGCGGGGGAGGTGGAAAGGATCAACAGTCGAGCAGAAGATCTGGACCTTTCCTTCAGGACTGCCAAGAGAGAGCTGGTGCCCTAGTGAACGCCAAGAGAGAGGCAAGAGGTCTCCGAGTGCCCGATAAGCTTTCAATCTCACGTTATACAGCCAGCCGGGCGAGTGGTAAAATGGCTGGGTTTTTGGTTAGGCGATAACCGAGAAACAACGACACCTTTTACGAAAAGGCTGGCGCTTACACAGGCCGCTTCCTTTCGAATTCAGAGACTATCGATGCCGGGAAAAGGACTCTCACCCTACGGAGCGAGAAGATTGGCCAAGGGCATCCTATTACCGACCATGCATTAAGGGGCAGAGATCCTAACCGTATGCATCAACATGGTGAATGAGATGCAGATGTTTTGGAATCGTGTCCTCAGATGGACAACCAACGCCTTGTTCTCTACCAACCTGAAGGCGTTGTCGGCAGAGGCGTGTTTAGCCCCGGTCCGACTCTACCTACTACAAGCGTCCCTAATGGCAGCAGACCGCATAACCTCTGCCATTCCAGGGAATAACATTGCGACTGCGATGCTGCCTGAGGGTTTTCCGCTCCCAGACAGCTTCAGATACCCCACGAATAGGAGGAAGGCTTTCGACAGAAGTGGCGGTCTGCGCCCAAAGGTTTGGGACTCAACTTCTACCCCCTCGGTCCAAGTCCGCGTCCCGATTGATGAAATAGGGGCTACGGCTGCTGGGATATCTCAGTTAAGTCCATTTCCGGTGAAGCCAAACCGACTCGCAATGGTTCAGGAGGACGCTGCGAAGGCGTATATCGAGGCCAGGGAGTGGGTTAGGAAAGAGGTACATAAGAGATGGGTACAGGAGGCATACCCGGAGTACTATATATATCCACCACTGTACCGCGATTGCTGGACTCTCATGACGCTTCCGAAATTCCAGGCCGGTAGGATACACCAGATGAGATCGAACTAGAGCTATCTAAGAGGGCAGTCAAGCTGGTCCAGACAGGACCAGGATCCGACTTGTGACCTATGTCTACAGTCAATTCAGACCTTCGAAAATGTTATTACTGTTTGCCCGGGCCTGGCTCGGCCAAAGGAACGGGTAGATCAGGGGATGTTTGACATAAGCCTAGGCTCAGCGCTATGCGAAAGAGGGGATAAAGGGAGAGCCTTGATGAAGGGTTTTGTTTCAATTGTAACGCAGTAGAGGTTGAACTTTCCAGTTAGGTTGGGAATTTTTCCGTTTACAAGAGACTCGGACCTGAGGTCCTGATTTTGATTTTTTGCCCTGGGGCTAATGACTTGATGTTTATGATAGTGTTTCTATTGTTATTTGTTATTTTATGGGGGAGGCGAAGTTTCTTATGTTAGGAGGGTTTTTAGGCCATACCTCAGGGTGAATGCCAGGATTTTCCTGTACTTAGTACGAATAAAACAACGAATTTAACAAATAAAAAAAAATTCACATCCTACGTGCCTCTCTAAACAATCACCTTTTACGAAAAATGATTCAAGCATGGTCAGATTTGCTTGTCCTTATAATCGACTACCCTTAACACTATATTCATCTTTCCCCTTGTTACCAAGGCACATAAAAAAACTTTTGGACATCTCCAAGTCATACCTCAGGAATCACAGAAGCTTATAGCTGATTCTACCCTGCTTGATAAGCTTCAACTCGAACCTCATAACTCGAATTTCATCTCCTCATTCAAAAAAATCCTTGAATAGGCCCTTCTGGAGATTCAATTAAATCAAACTCAAGAAGCAACCTGATTCACTGATCTCCTACTAGTTCCTACAGAATCGGATTTTCAGGAAATCTACTAACACTTTTACATTCACACCTTCCTGTGGAAACCACTCCTTGACTACGACACTGAAGAACAAAGAACCTCCAGTTGCTACTGTATAATCCACTACACCTTGGTACCCTCCGACTGGGGATTGGGAAAACATCTCAAGGCATATTAAACAACCTCCTCACTACAATTGACCTTAGGTAAGGACAAGGCAAGGTCAGACATTAAAGAAGTTTCATTGGTGGGAAGCGACTATACACCAGGACGCTCCTGGTCACCTTTCTGACTCCAACACCTCTCTCAGCCAAGTGGGGTAAGATAATCGGCACCTTGCACATGATCAAGCACTACCCTAACAGCAAATGCCTGCAATTAGGCTATGGTGAGATTAGTGGGGTGTATCGGCCTGACAATAGCCTACTGCTAGCCTACCATGTAGGAATAGGTTAATATGCAACAATAGGACTATGATGAACTATCTAATCAAGCTCTGGATCAGGGAAACCAACTACAGTACCATGCCCAGTGGATAACTAGGGGGGAACTGATAATTGTCAAAGAGTGGAAACAAGTCAATTTGAAACTAGAAATGTTACCTACCAAAACCCCTGCACTGCAAAAATGCATCCACCAAACTGTTGGAACCAAAATTTAGATAACAGGAAAAACGAGCTACACACCATGAAGCGGTAAGTACCCAACTTCACACTAATATTAGAGTAGCAGGACAAGAGTTGCTGGATCGCAATGGCCAGCTAGAATAGGTTATGACCAGGCAAATAGTAGCACTCCTACGAAGATAAACAGCCGCACAAGACGAACAGGAGCAGACCAGAGAGGATATACGAGGGGTTCACCAGTGCTTTGAACAAGAGTGTATAGGGAGGGAGCCCTATGTGGTCAGACAGAATGCCACATCCGAACAGCTTACCTGAATGTTGTAGCAGATGAAAGAGAATTTAACGCAACTACAAGTTGCCCGAAACACCCCTAGTGTGTGGGAAACAGTTACACCACACCAAGTGGAAAATCCGTGATTGGAAAAAAGCACCATGGCTGACGGAAGCGAAGAATTGGAATTTATCCCCGCCAGGGATAAAGGTTAAAGAGTAGACCACCGAAAAAGAAATGGAAGTTGAGAAAAAAGCCCACCACCAAATCCACAAGCAAAAGCATATGACCGTGGAGATTATATCCCAAGCTCGGAGGGTGGGGCTGGTCTATCAATACGAAGCTGTAAACTATCTTGTAGATCTTGTCCTGGTCAGAAATCGAAACTGACGCAGACAACTGGGTGGACAGGCTAGGGCAAGTATTAGCCTAAACTAATATGGGACAGACAGATCCCTCATTTAAATCTGAAAATTAACCTACTCAACATGTGCGAGTATAGTTATTAAATTTTGTGGATTATAAAGAGACAAAACCATTTCAGGAGGAGAATGACAAACAACGCATCAAATATGTGTTAGGAAGAATGAAAGTAACCTAGGTAGCTCCCTTTACAATAAGTTAGCGAAAAAAGATGACTGGCCACCTTGGCTTCCCTAAACATGATAGTTATGATTTTTGAGTTACCTTCACAGGGGGAGATATGGAATGATTCTCAGTCCAACACAAGGCCCAAAAAGCCTTAGATGAAATGGAGAAGGTTGAGTAAATATGAGACAAAGAGAAATAGATCCTTACCATGGAGAACCCTAACATTGAGGCAGAACTAGATGGTATTGCGTGAAGGACCATAATTGAGTGGCAACTGCCTATTGAAGCCATGCGAACCTTATTACATGCAACTTATAATGTGGATAGCGAATAGATTATGTTAGTCTACACGGTTACCAAAGCAGAGGAATAGTCCAAAGAACAACAAGGACTATTCAGAAAAAAACAACTAGGAAAAGGTTACTACCAAAAAACCAAAACTGGAGGAGGAATCCAAATCCTGCAAGAACACGGCTGGAAATAAATAAACGAAAAACTGACTCTGCGGCAGTTAAGGCTACTTACAAATTGAAAAAACAAGCGGAAAAAGGGAACCAAGCCCCACTGCAGGAAAGGTGGAGCACACAAATTGGGTGGAAGCGCATAAAGGAATCTCAAAGGACAAAATAGAAGTGCAAAAGAGAGGTAATCAATACACACATTGCACTTTGGCCAAACATACTTGGAAGTTCTGTCTGAAACAGGCCTAGGTATCAGTTATATGACAGAGAGGGGGAAATTTCAAACCCCAATATCGACGACCTCAGGGATCAAGGTCAGCACAGAGGATAACATTGCCAACAACCAGGGTAAACCGAGTACACCAGCACAAAACTATGGGACTGACTGACATGTATGAAACCTAAAAAGGTTTTCAGGCACTGGCAGCGATGTCGACAAGGTACTGGGCCAGACCCCTTACCAAAACTGAACCAACAAGGGGAATCGTCCTCTTCCAGGTCCTAGAAGCAGGTATTCCGCATGTCTGCACGTGAAACTCAAAGCCAAGCGAGAAGCACAAAACAGGTTTCAGAACTACGTGAGTAATGTAGACCTAAGAATGACTGGCGGGTAAGAAGTGAGTAACTTGGACAGGGGCTCTTGGTATTCCAGGACTAACTCCGGGAACCTCAAACTCAAAAAGAAGAGTGCGTAGCCCAACATTTGGTGGATATCAGACCTTAGTACGGAAGACAGTGGATTAAACCCGTGTCCTAATAAAGCCCTAAATCCTTTATAGATCCATCAAAGCGTTGACTGACCTGCGATAACGAATGAAATCTTAATAATGACAAGTAGGAATGAGTCAAGCTTGGATTATAAGAAACCTTCTGGAATACCAATATATAACAGGTCATGTGGACCACAGAATAATTGGACAAACGGAACATGATTCCAGACATAAAGAAAGATGAAGTCGGAAGAGAATGAGTCTCTGTGGCTGCCTAGTCCACACGGTAAAAGGACAAATGTAAATTCGTTCCAAACCTGGACTGCAACTTTGTTGACAGGATTGGAACTATTGAATCATGTGGTAATCGTGGCGATGCGCAAAGAATCCCATGAATAGAACCTAATGTTAAGAGTTCGGCTCCACTCAGGCAGGGCAAATAGCAGGTGTTTGGGTACCCTTCTGCAACAGGTAAAGACCGCTAGGTATGGGCTGCCCAGTACATTAAAGACAGAGATTTTAGTTTGACAGAGGAGGCTTCAATAGCCGAAACTGTGCGGGTATTGTAACAAACACCCTAATTACCTTAAACATGTCATACAAGTGACATGCACAGGCCCAAAGTGGCCAGAATAAAAGAAAAAAAACGGGAGCACCAGCCCCGCCTTATTATTCATCCCCAGTAGGCAGAACAACTATTGAAGCCAATGGAGAACGGATCCAGATACGCGTGCTATTAGACTCCAGATCTAATATACCCCTAATCAACCATGTACAGGTTATCAAACATCGTATACCATACCACACACGGAACTATCCCTTGTACATTTATTTCTTTGAAGGAACCACTTCATCAAATTTGGCAAAACATTACACACACCCCATTCTTTTAGAAATCGTGAGCAATGCACACTGATCTCACATATCATAGGATATTGCCAATGCTGGCAAATATGACCTTATCATTCCTATTGGATAGTGGCATACAAAACATCCCATAGAGCACAGTGAGGATGCGTAAAAATTGGATATTTAAAATTGAAAAGGTCTGAGTTATATTAATGAGGAAGGCATAGACCTCACACTTGTAATGGACAAAACTGTTCCCAATGAACGAGAGGCTCGGTATAATGGAAGAATTGACAGGACATTTCCCATACTATCAGATGAGAGTGAGGTATTGCAAATCACTCAAGATTACCACAATTTCAAAAGGGTTTGCACCGGAAACAGCAGAAAAAACCAGTGGGAAGAAGCAACTTTGACTACGCTATTGACAAGATACTTGGTGCTATACCTCCATTGGGCCAAAGATATCCAATGTCGGCCCACAAGCTAGATATGTTAAGCAAATACCTGAAGAACATGCAGGATCAAGGAAAAACTTTGGAAAGCAAATCTCCCGCCTGTGCACCAAATTTATTTGTCCATAAACCTGTCGGTTCAATGAGGGAGTGTGTGCATTACTGACAGTTAAATAAACTAAGGCTCGCAAAGAAATACCTATTGCCACTAATGTGTGAATTACGCGACCAGGTTGCAGGGCCCAAATATTCCCTAGGCTCTACCTGAAAAATGGTTATCTCCTTCTATGAATCAAATGAAGGAATTAGTGGAAAACGGCATTCCTCACACGAAACGGGCACTTTGAAATCAACGTAATGCTGTTCGTGCTGGTAAATGTACCAGCATATTTTTGGCCATGATGAATATGATTCTCCACGAATTCTTAGATCATGGAGTGGTGGTATACCTAGACAACATTCTCATCTATTCTAAATCAAGGACAAAAGATAGTGATTTGGTCAAAAAGGTTATATCTAGGTTAGAAGAATATGATCTAGCAGTATCATAAACAATGTCAGTCTTCAATGTTGAAACACTTGAGTTTTTAGGTTATATTGTTGCAAGCGATAGAGTCTCTGTGAGTGAAATTAAGATTGAAAGGATTAAGAATTGGAAGGCACCAAGGTACGTGAAAGAGGTGCAAATGTTCATTGGCTTTGCCAATTATTAACGACCTTTAATTAAGGATTTCTACAAAATCTGCAAACAAATTACCGATACGTTGATAGACTAGCCTACAAAATTTATCTGGGGGGCGGAAAAGAAGGGGCATTTGAAGAACTTAATTAACGATTCATCTCCACCCCAATACTCTGTCATTTCTACCCTGACAGAGACCATGATGGAAACCGATACTAGAGATTTTGCTAGAGGATGCGTCCTCCTGAAGTTTAAAGACAAAAACCTACATCTTGTGGCCTTCCACTCATGAAAGCTGAGCTCAGCAGAGCGAAATTATGCAATCCATGATAGGGAAATAATAACGATTCTCGAAGGATTAAAGGAATGGAAACAGTACTTAGAGAGAACGGAAAAAACAGTAACAGTTTACACTGATCATCAGAATCCACAGAATTTCCTTCCTAGTAAGTTATGGAATCCGCTAAAGATACAATGAGCTCAACAACTAGCGAATTACAATTTCAAAATTATATATCGAGCAGGAAAACGAGGAGGCAAGCCAGATGCATTAAGCAAACGCTAAGGGTACCTGCCTGAAGAGGTAGCTGCGCATAGTGAATAATCGATACTAAAGCCTTCACACTTCCAAATCATTGTAGTGCAGTTAAATAAACCACACAGGGAAGAAAAATTAAGTTGCACAGAAACCCCAGGTTAATTTCGGATAAAATTGCTATCCCCAAAGGCACCAATGCCTATGTAAGGGTCCCGGCTGGAACCCGGACAGAACCTGAATGTACTAGAGGATTTCATAATCTCAACCAAAGGACAACTGCTGGTAGAGACTGGAATGGCCATTGGATTACCAGCGTGAACATATGTACCCTTAACACAGAGAAGTGGAATGGCAGACAAATACGTGATCAGCATTGGCGGATAAGTAAGCGACGCAGACTGTACTGTGAAAGTCAAGTTGATAATAATAAACCATGAAAATCAAGATTGCCAGGTCCGCAAAGCGGACTGAATGGCACAAATGATCGTTAAGAACATACACACTGGTGAGGAGATGGAGGTAGACGGAGTCGTAGACACTGCCAGAGGCAGAAGTGGATTTGGAAGTACCTATGGATCACCAAGACCATCTACTGCAACAGAGACCCCGGCAGTGTTCACCTAAATACAAGCCAACCACTATGAAAATGAGTTTCATGAGGAAATAGTCCATCAAGCGAGAAAAGCAAATGGGATACTGCGAATCTCAAACCCAAGAATGTCAAAGGTCAATATTAGGAAATATGACCAGATTTTCAAAAGTACTATTGAAGAAGCTGGCCAGACCGATTGAGACTGGCAGGAACCAAAGCTGCAGTTGGAAACGTTAACCAACTACGGCAGAGTACTACCAAGTCATTGGAAGGTAATAGACAGACTTATCTACTATAAGAATCGCTTACACATTCCAGAAGATGAACAGCTGCAGACAACAATAGCCAAAGGTTGCTACAACTCTAGGGTAACTAGACACTTTGGACAGGAAAAGACGCAAGATTTAGTTATGAGGCACCATTACTGGAAAGGCCGGACAGCGTTGACCAAAGACTTTGTACGGTCATGAGATAAATGTCCACATAATAAATCCCGGGAACATGCGGTGTTTGATCGGCGGCTGCCCTTAGATATTCCGTTCTCTGCTTGATCATCTATATATACTGACTTCATCACACAATTGCCAGAGTCCTAAGGAAGTACACAAATTATGGTATTCGTGGACTGTTTTACCAAGATAGCGCACACCATAGGTGTCGAAAATAATGGAACAGCTGAAGATGTTGCAACCCTATTCTAGTGGGAAGACTGGAAGCTACATGGACTTCCAGCCGAAATGATTTCCGACAGGGATGCAAAGGTCTACAGAGAATTCTGACAATCCCTATGCAAAAGCTAGGGGATAATGCGAAAGATGTCAACCTCCTACCACCCTCAAACGTATGGATAAATGGAGAGGACCAACTAAGTAACGGAAGGATATTTCTGCAACTTTGTCAATTATGATCAAACGGCTTAGTACAGGTTGTTACCACTAGCTGATCATGCTTACAATAACTCAGTAACAGACTCTTATGGCATGCAACCATTTGAGGCCAACTATGGGTTCCGTGCACAAACAGAATGCATGAAGGATCGCGAAACCCAAAACCCAGGTGTACAGTTATATGCACACTGGAGGCAAATAATACATCTAAAGGCTACAGAAGCATTAGATCAAACAGGGGAAAATATCAGGAAATATTATGAGCATAAGGCAAAGCAGTAACCGGACATCAAAATCGCAGATCAGGTCATGCTAATCGCAAAAAACATCCCCACTAAAGGACCTTCGAAGAAGCTTAGTCCAAACCTCTGTGGCCCGTTTAAGGTATTGGAAAAACAGGGAAGTACACGCCTACAAAATCGAAATATCTCCGAGATGGTAAATTCTTACAATATTTCATGTATCATTATTGGAACCCTATCGGACATTGAACCGACCAGTAAGGGAACAACCATCATACAAGCCAGAGGAAATCTATTCACATCTTGAGTGGGAGATCTAAAAGAATCGTGAAGAGTGAAATAATCTCTTATACCAGCAAATAGGAGTATGTAAGTGGCAACTACAGAGTTACGGTACTTTCTCAAGTGGACAGGGTGCTCAGAGGATGAAAACACCATGGTGCCAGCAGAGCATTCGGAACATGCGGAAGAATTGGGGGAGGTATTTCATCAGGACAATCCAGATATGCCAAAGCAGGTAGATTTTGAGTGACAAGGAAAAGGTTTTCCTAGTGTGGACAAGCAAAGGAGTGGGGTTTTTTACCCTACTAAGTCGAGTTCAAGATTGGACATGTCATGAAACTTTTTTAGTTTATATTTTAACTAAGACAAGTGAGGGTAACCTTTGGAAAAGACTATTCAAGATGAACACTTGGGGGAGGAAGCTCATGTTAGGCACGTGGGTACCAGGTACTAGAATCCCGAAATGAATTCATACGAATATTTGGCTGAGATACTACTGATACCCCTCTGGTCCCCTAATTTTCTGGTCCCCTTATTGGGCCCGCATGTCACCTGCAGCATCTACGGCAAAAAGTGTCCCCTCACTAAAAAGCTGAAAAGTGGCGCCAGTCTTATAACACGATATATGTCGCTGATGTTTGTCCAACTGGATGCTGAGCATTGGGTCTTCGAGGAGGGAGGCCCGGATGACCCAATGCAGCTAAGATCAAGAGCATATATTCCCTGTCCGCAGAGTTAAGGGATATTGCGTACAGCCTTGGCTGGAGCGGCAAGAAGGTAACTTAACGCTCCATGCAAAAATGAGAATATTCTGCGTGGGCTCTAAGAAACATTAAGAACCATCTCACACCCCGAAAACATGTCTATCTTTGTCTAAGGGCCTAATGGAACAGGTTGATAAGGAGATGTATAGCTATAAGATACAGTATGGAACTGCTTAAAAGTCTCAAGTCATCTCGTAAGCCATCTGCAAAAGACTGTGAATTCGGAATTTTCTAGATAGGTCACCAGCCAAGTTGGCCACTTGGAGTTCTAAGAAACTATTGGTAAAGTCCAAAATGGACTACTGAGGTTTACGGGGTAAGACAAGGAACGATATCTACGACTGATTAATTGTTCACACCATCAGGGAATAAAGGACCTCTAAAGTATCATTTAGCTGAGGTGGGTAAAATATTCTCGGGGTCAACCGGTTCCCGCACTTATGATTGAAGGATGGAAACTGATGGAAGTATAGAAGTTAGATTTAGTCCGTGAGGACTCAGACGTAGGATTCAAATATCGAAGTGCCTCACGAGCTTTAGACATTAGTAAGCAACAGTGAAGAGATCTTATCATTATTATAAGTTATATTCAAAATCTTTACTTACGTGCCTTTCTTCACAATCTCTGTTTACGAAGAAAGATTTAAGCCTAGTTAGATTCGCTTGTCCTTAGAATAGACTACCCTTAAAACCCATATCATAAGCAGCAGTGCTTCTCCGCTCCCTTCCCGATTCAAGGACTAATATCGCCGACAACCTTCGAAGCAAGGAGGACCCTACATATGACCATGTCCACAACAGGTTGTTGGACATGAGACCCGCGGTGAACCCTGTGGACAACAGGACTTATGACAGTGGTGATGTCAAATGAAAAGGAAGAGATCCTCCTCAGAGATCTGCGGCCATATCCACGGAATGTACCTACGGCAAAAAGCATTACCCTACTGCCTGTGCTGAGGGACATATATGGAATGAGTGTAATAAACTCAAGGGGGACAATCAAAAGAAGAATAAATAGAAAGCTGTTAGTTCAGCAAACATCAGCAAAGAAGAAATATCTGCACTCGAGAGTACATCCATATCCCTCTTCTCTACGCAAAAGATTCCTCACCCACACAACTGGGTAATCGATACTGGTGCAAGCTCACACATGACAAGCAACCTAGACCTTCTTATCAACTTCGAACCAAGTACAGGGAATGTAAAGTTAGATGGTAATTCGTTGATAGAATCATGTGGCCATGGAACTGTTAACCTCATGGCCAAAACTTTACATAGTCATATAGCCCCAGTTTTCCTTAAACATGTTCTCTGGGTTCAGAAGTTCGGGCAAAGTAACTTGTTGGCATGGCACACTATTGTGTCTTGGAGCAATGGTTTTTCTTTGTGTAGTAAAGGGGAGATATGTTAGTATACAGGAAGCATAAAACACAAGTAATATGGGGAAAGCATGACAGTCAAGATTATGTTGTGCAAGAAGAGAAATTACTGGCGAACAAGATGACTTACCAACAGTGGCCTAAGGCCTTAAGACATCCTTCGCCATCCTACCTCAAACGTACCAACTACTTAGACAATCCAATTATCCGCGAAGTTCCGCAAGACTGGTTGTGTATAACCTACATTATGTCTAAACCAACAAGACATGAAACCCGTATCTTAAGACAAAAGTAGTGAAAACCCCTATTGTTTAATACCATCTGATTAGAGTTGAACATTTTCTACACCCTCCTTCGGAAACTCCCGGTACTATGTTACCTTTATTGATAATTGTACACTGTACACCTAGATTTATCCTCTTAAAGTCAAATCTGATACTTTTAAAGTATTCACCAATTCATCAAACAAAGATAATCCCTGAACAAAGCTACTATTAAGCAATTCAGGACCTATAACTGTGGAGAATATGTTAACTAAGATATGACAACCATCTTTACCAAACTGGGTATCATACAGGACAAAATACCTTTTACTATCATGAATCTAATGGTGTTACCAAACTGTACATTAGGACCATTATGACATTTACACGCTCTAAGTTCTCAATCTTCCACTGCGTTTATGGGCTGAAGCAGTTACAACAGCTAAATATCTCTGAAACATCCTCCCGAACCGATCCATAGGAATACTAACGCTCTATGAATCTCAATATAAGAAGAAGCCGTTATCAAATCAATTATGCCTCTACGGGACCATATGCTTTGTCTAAAAACCTCAGGGGCCCAGAAATTTCGGAACATAGTTACACTCCCGGGCCATAGAAAGATACCTTGTGGGATATACTTCCTCCAGCAAGATATTCCTTATATACAGAACATCATTGCACAAGATCTCTGAAACGCTTCAGCTCCAATGAACTACCAAGACTATACGGTCAGGTGATGCCAAGGAAGCGGCACCCTCATCAGAGACATTTGCAACAGCCTACCCACCTTTCAACAAAAGAGCGCGGGCACCCGATAAAGCTCTAAAACACAGGAAGCAAATGATAAACCAACCATCGAAGTACATTGACCTCCACTGCGTGAACATCCTAAAGATTATGACCATCCAGATACACTAGAAGAATCATAGGAACCACCTGTAAAGGAAGTACACCCAGTAAATCCTCAGAGATATGGACCAGAGCTGGCAGAACCATTCGCACAACACAATACTTGGGCAGAAATGTCACTGTCCCATCTAACGTGGATCCCAACACCTACACACACGCAGTGAAGAGCTCACTTATGGAACAATGGGCCCACACAATGGACTAGGAAATAAAGGCACTTGAGAAAAGTGGTACTTTCGATGAACTAGATAAACGTACAGGATGCAAAAATATACACTGTTAATGGGGATTTAAGAGCAAGTGAAATGCTCGTTGTTCATTAGAAGATAACGGGCGAGTGCGGTTGCCAACTGGTTCTTACAAGTGCCGGGTTTTGACTTAGAAGATACTTTCCCACTTGTCATGCGATATGAATAACTACGCTTCCACCTTGCAATATGTACTAAGAACAAATGGCGACTAAGGCGATTCGAGGTCAAATCTGCAATCCTTTATGGGGAGTTGAAAAATAGAAGTCTACATGCGACTGTTACCTGGGTTCGGGAATGGAGGCAAAGTATTGTGACTTAACTGATGTCTCTAAGGACATAAGCCCTCTACGAACGAATGGTTCACTCTCGTCGCTATATACTTAACAGCCAAAGGTTTTACGACATCCAGGGTAGACCCTTGTATCTTTGTTCACAGTTTACAGGATATACACCTTTTGGTTTAAGTTGACAAGATCGCTATATATTCAGCCAACACCCCTCAAGCTACTTCTCTCAAACAAGACCTGAAAACTGCATATCAGTCAACAGACCTAGGGCAAGCTACATTCCTACTTGCGCTACACATTACCTATACAACAGGTGAAATACATCTTACCCAGCAACGATACATCAAGTCAGTCCTCGAGCGATATAGTATGGAAAACTCATGGCTAGTCTCACTTCCTTATCCAAGGCATTCAACTACAGAAACGGACAGTAAATGGACCAATAGCGGACATGTCCGTAAACTAAGCAATAATAGGATCACCTATGTATCTGGCAACTGGTACCAGACCCATTATAGTATAAACAATATCCTATGTCTCACAATTTTCTTCCTGGCTGACAGTACTCCACCTAAACCCTGCGAAACGCGTCCCTCTGTACCTACACGGTACAAGGACATTGGACTCTTCTACCCTTGTTCAGCTACAAATGCTATGGCCAATGTAGATGCGGACATTGCAGCCAATCTTTATACCCACCGTTCCTTGTCCGTATGTTATTCTTTTTAACAATACCTATATTTCATGGCAGTCCAAGAAGCAAGCATTGGTTGCAACATCTACTACGGAAGCGGGATATATAGATATATCCCTAGCAGCAAGGTAAATACAATGCTATATCAAAGTTCTCAGTAACATCCAGCTTACAACACCGATCGCATTATATGGCAACAATAGAGCCTCTAATTTTCTGGCCACCTACCATCAACCTAATGAACCAACACAACATATCGATCTCCATTTCTATAAAATTGGATGAGCGGTCTATAACTGTTCTTTCACTGTCCTAAAGGTTGCGTCATCAGAATCTGTTGCCAACATTTGTACCAAGGTACTTGCTGAACCAGTACATGAACGGATAATGAGATTTTTGAACAATAGATAATGATCGAAAGTGTTGAAATTTCTTCAATTTATTTCATATGTATATTTCCTACAGTAATATTGTTTATGTATCTGCTTGGTTATATCTAGTTTATACAGGAAAACTATTGACATTACTACAGCTAGAGTATATCATATTTTTAGTTATATTTCATGATAATGATCGAGGATTAATGCATACATTTCTTCTCTTATGTGCAGGATTTCTCGGTTAACTCTCCATGTATAGTGACCTTTTCCAGTCCTGTATCATCTGTTATCTTTCCGTTAATTTCGCGCACACCACTTCAGATTACGCAAAATACATTGAGCTCTCCATGGTACTTTTTAAGCGTCCAACATGTTCGCACTTATGTTTCTTACAATGTTTTTCATATTTTGTTACTGAGTACATGGAGGATACGCACCTGTATAAATAGCTGGTTGTAACCTACTTTATTTTGCTAATTAAGGACAAGAACTACTACCAATATACCTGCATACTACACTACTAATTATACAAGCGTGCATATTGTATACTCTTAATACTGTATTGTACTTTTCGTACTTAGGCTAAAAGAATGTGTCAATACACAAATTTTGAATATCTATGTGCACTTTCTACCTGACGTTCTCCATGTTGTCACAGGCTTTTTGCGCCTTATGCAGGATTGATAAACGTTCTGCATCACGGACACCGAAGTTGATCCGAAATCATGACCCTGATGTTTTGTGAAGACGAGGTCCCCCCACATTTTCTTCTGGTATGTTACTACGAACGGGGCCACCTCGGTTACTTCCATTCTTCCTCGCGCATACTTGATAGATTTTTAATTGTGTTCCTACCGCCATGAGTGTCTGCTAAAGTAGTCCTCACAATTTAGTAACCATACTGGCATATCAGGAGAAGGCTTATTCTTTAACTTGAATGGGGAGTATACCTGCCGTCAGTGGGTACTGGCTAAAGCTTGCCCTGGTCGCTCTATACATCCATCTACCTCAAGTTCGAACTTTCGCCCTGGTGAGAATATTCTTCATGGCTATCTACAATTTGTAGAGGGGCCACATCCGTCTTCAGAGCCATGGTTATCGTCACTTTGATTAGGTGTATTCGCTGGTGGTGGCGGTGGTCGTCCTTTACCACAATTGTTCTTTCCTTTTCTGCAATCCACTCCTTTTCCCTTGTCTCTAGAGGAAATGAAAAGGAACTTTTCTCTTCCATCAGCCTTAGTTCGTTATTCCAATCCCATGTTTTCCACTGCCTGTGTTTCCACTATTTTCCACACTCTAGGTGGGTTCCTGGCAACTTGTAGTTGCGTTACTGCCTTACTTGTTCGTTCTAATAAACGACTGATTTATTCTGGGCTGCATTCATTCTCCAGTGATTGGCCTCTCGCTGAATGAGGTCTTGTTCTAGTCGTCAGTGGAGTTCTCTTAACTGCCTTCTAGTACGTTTGTCCTCTTCCTGGATGGCGACCTACCTCTGCAAAGGTTCATCTCTTTTTCTGGTGAGGGCTTCTTCGAATTGGCAATTTCGGTCAAGAGATTCCCGCACTGTTGCGCCAATATTATCGACCTGTTTTAACTCCTCTCCTATGATTTCTTCACCCCGTAGGATACTCTTTGCATGATGGTGAAGTTGGTTTGACTGAACCTGCACTTGACTGGACAGTTCATTGTAGGCCAGATGAGCATTGTCAACCAAATCAAGCAGGCTTTGGTTAAAATTGACCATTGCCAGTTAAATGGATTATGCTAATTTTTCCAATAGCGGGTTTCTAGGATCTGGAGGTATAGTGGTACTTGAGTGGATCCCTGGGGCTGACTTTCTCACTCCACTAGGCTGTGAAAGGTGGTGGAGACCTATAGGAGATCTGGAGAATCCAGGTCCATGCTCACTTTCCACCAACTAATCCGGTTCAATATCGGACATTGACTTGTCCGTATCAACTGTCAATTATCGTAATGACCTTGTTAGAAGGGAATGAAGGTATTATCCGTATCCCAAGGCATCGTGAGAACATGAAGTTGGTTATTATGAAGCAAGTAGAGGTTCCTTCCTCTTCAGTATCGTAGTCAATAAATGGTTGCCATACAAATCTCAAAAAAGTAAAGATTATCGTAGATTTTGTGGAAATTAGATGTAGTAATTTCCAAATAGGGGGTTTCTGAACCAGGAGGGTTCGTGTTATGTAAAGAATTGATCAACAAGAGGGATTCTTTAAGTATTTGTTTGAATAATGTGACATGGTTTTGCGGGTGATGCACAAGGAGGACCTTGTCAAGTACGATGGAATCAGGTATAACCTTTTAAAATTTCAGAGGTATTACTTCGAGATAGCGGAAAGTCATATATGGAACCTGGGTGAAAAGGAAAAATATAAATATAAGGAAAAGGGCAGTCGATTCTAAGAGCAAGCGAATTGAACCAGCCTTGTAAGCTGTCTTTGTAATCAAAGATTGTCTAAGAAGGCTCCTAGATAAAAGATTCTGTGTTACACTTATAATATTGATAAAATCTCTGTACGTTACTTTTAAATGAGTAAAGCATCGGAGGCACTGCGATATTTATATCCCGTGTCTGAGTCTTCGAGGACTACTTCTAAATTGAATATTTTAATATGCTTCCAACTGTTACTGTACTTCAATCCTAAGTGCAAAAAACTGTTTTACTCAGAGAATATTTTTACCGCTGCTGCTTAACGACACATTAGAGCTCCTTTATTCCCTAATGGTGTTAACAAGTTATCAGTCAGAGATGTGGTTCCTTGTTCTGCCACTTAGACTTAGGTAGTCTTTCATTGAATTTAGCAATAGTTTCTTAAAACTCCTAGTGGCCACCATGGCTGGTAACCTATCTGGATACTGCCGGCTTTGCTAATGTTTTGCTAATGGCTTTCAGGATGACATAAGACTTAGGATCGGTCCAATACCATATAGTATTGCTATGTCACTGCTTATCAACCTATCTCGATCAGTCCTTAGACTAAGATAGGCATGATTTCAGGTAATGAGTGGGTCCTCATGTTTCTCCAGGAGCCCACTCATCACATTCAAATTTTTGCGAGGAGCATCCTATTACCTTTGGTCCATTCCACCTAAGGCTGATCGGTATAGGCAGTAGCTCTGCAGACACCAAGACTATTCACTTGATTCCAGTGGTATTGGGTCGTCTGAGTCGGACTCTTCATATACCAGACGGACAGCATAATATCAGAGGGACCGGGAAGACCTAGAAAGAGTTAGAAGAGGTGTGCCAGCACTGGGATTTTTGCCAAGGGGATAATTTCGGACGAAGGTGCAGCAGGTTATGTGCTGGTCAAACAAGACGGGCAGGAGGGGTATGAGTAGTATGTCAGCCCAATTTTCCAGAGAATTCACTGCTGGATTCCAGTATCTTGTACCCCTATGCCTAAAATTAGGCCTTTTCACTTCCAAATCATACTGGCGGAGTTAAACCAACCAGAAATGAAATACCAATTAATTAGCTCATAGCCTACAGGTTCCTTGAGGATAAAATTGCTATCCTCGAAAGTACGAATGTCTATAAAAGGGTCCCTACTACCACCAAGACATGATCTGGATGCAGTAGCAGTTTTCACAATTCCAATGAAAGGACAACCACTGTAAGAAACTGGACTTGTAGTTACATTGCCAACAGGAACAAACATGCACTTAGTACTTCGAAGTGGAATGGCAGCCAAATACGGGATCACCATTGGTAGTGGAGTGATTGACGCTACTTACACCAGTGATTTTAGCACCTTTTTTTCATTTAATTCATATATTTTCAGTTAACGTTCAGGAAAATGCATGCAGCGCTAGCGATGGCAAATTCGAAGAGTTAATATCAAGCAAACAAATAAAGAGAAGATTTAAATCCTATCTCCCAGATGTAGGAGTACTGTCACAGCTCCCACAATGGAGGCTTATTAAGCAGGAAAGAAAATAATAAAATTACAAACAAAGTATGGTAATTCATAACCACATGAGAGAATAAAGTAAGTAAAGTAGGCCAGCCAAGCTTGCCTAAGGTGAGGGTGGCCCTTGGGCCGGCATCAGTGGGGGGAATCTAGTTGCATATTCCGTAATATTGACGCGAAGTGCATGTAGCATGTCCACTAGAGAGCTGATAGGTGAGCCAGGGCCCACACTGCGAATCTCAGGGAGGTGGCAGAGGTGAATCGAGGGCTTTTCATGGCACTGGATCATAGCATGAACCATTGTGTCTTCCTCCTCCTGGCAAAAGGGGCAGAGGGTAAGGGAGTCAGGGTCGTTCCAAAATGAGTGCGCAGCCAGGAAGCTTTTACCTGAGTGAATTTGGTGGATTCTACAAGGAGCAAACTTGTCATGTTCCATGAAAGGGGTGGGGGGCCAGGCGCATTGCATTGGGGTAGTAAAGGGGAGTGGGAGCCTGGAGGGTACAAAATTTGCGAAGGAACGCCTTACTGACATTTTTAAGGAAAAGGTAACTCCTGGTTGTCGGTTCAGAGGGAAACGATGTCTGCGGGAAGAAGGTGAGGAGAAGACAAGGGGCAATTTCCTACAATGGGGATGATCGGAAGGAGGGAGTGACATAGTGCGTCCATGAGGAGGTAAACCCTAGGAAGGTAGAGGGATATGTATCAATCCCAGGAGAGGCATATATATTTTACTTAAGCTCCTGGTGTGAACGATGGGAGTCAAGTCTTATGTCAGGTTATCTGCGATGGGAAAAGAGGGTGGTTGCTTGGTGGCAGTAGGGTTGATGAGAGGAGAGGAGCAGGTGAGGTGGAGGGCAGCCAAAAGCCACTTGTGTGAAACCAAATTGGAGATACGAGCCAGGCAGGCTTCAAAGTTTAGTATGAAGCTTGGGGTGGAGGAGAAGTACTTCATGACACAAGGAAGTACTCTGTTCTAACAAGTTATCATCTTGTCAAGGGTAACCTAGGTGGGGCCATACAGGTCAGCACAATAAGTTATGATTGGCAGGAATAGGTTAGGGGCAAGCAACCTACTATCGCGGTTGAAAGGTCTGGTTGAGGTGATGAGAGTGGTTTGGTGATTGAGAAGGCTGCCTAGGCGAAGGCAACCCTGTTGATGAAGTGGGATGTAGTTTCCTTAGTCGGTGTGAGCCAGTAGCCTTGCCAGCGTACTGGTGAGGAAGGGGGGAAAATAGACCTAGTGAGCCTAAAGGGAGAAGAGGAGATAGGGGAGCGATCCTTCGGTACGCGCCAGTAGTTGAGCTCGGCCTTCACAACTGAGAATGATACCTCCAGCTTGGCTGCCCGGTGAGCAAGTACCGAAATAACATGATGAAGCCCTAAAATCTTACCTATGTAAGAACCTATGTGACAATCACAGAGAAATGATCTACATAGGAGAAAAAACCTCTTGGAGTATCGAAAACTGTCAATATAGAACGTAAATCACTAACAAAAGTAGCTAAATTGTGTAGCCTTATGGGGTCCTAAAAGAAACGGGGGAGAAATATTGCTAGTGCCACTTGGAAGTACAGGCAGCCATGTCACTAGGTGAGGAAAAAGCATATCCAAGAGATAACATATCCGGGGATAACTCTTGAGAGGAGGAAATGAGTGAAAGAAAAGGCAGATATGTTATCTAAGCCCCCTTTGATATCGTTAAAGAGGGATGGAAACTTTATTAGGGTGGTGTGGTCTGGAGTGAACAACCTGACACAGCCTGTGTAGGCGGCAAACGTGCTCAGGCAAGGAACGCGGCCAGTTTGCTTCTGTTTGATAAACCCCTCGGACCTGCTCATAGGGGCGATCTTGTAATTCATTATCCTTTCCTGGAGTTTGGAAACTATTTCAGTAAGGACAATAATTAGAAAGAAGGCTGGGGAGGAGTAGACAAGTTTGCTTTGTTTGAGGATTACAATCCCGTCCGCTGGTTTAAGAGGGAGTAGATGGTATCCAACATTGCAGAGAGGGCCCGGGTGTTGTCGTATGATAGAGGGGTTGGTTGTGTGGACCCTTTTCCAGATCATATATCAGACCTGGTCAGGTCTTGGTGGTAAGATATTGGAAGATTTGGTGCGGGTGGCAGAAATTTCTTCATTGAGAGAGAGAGTGGCATCAATGTTATAGTGTAGAAAGGAGGGGGTGAGAAGACGTAGTTTAGGGGGAAAGGAATGTTAGTAGAGGGAGGTGACGATTTCCACAGAATTATTAGCGTCAAGACAGCGGTAAAATCTTTCAGGTTAGGGACTGGAATCCAGGAGCCTATCTGTCAACACTGACTTGCTGTTAAGGTTGGATAGGAATTCTTTTCAAAGTGTGGATTTAGCCTTCTTAAGGACCTAAAAGTAGTCGTTGCGGTATTGGCGGCTGTGTGACAGTGTTTTAGGTAAATGAGTTAGGAGGTGAGCACCAGTTGTGAGATGGAAGGCCTCTCAAAGGTAGGACAGTTCTTGTGTCGACCAGGGTTTGGCATGGATAAAGGTGCATTTGGTGGGTGTGGTTAGGCAAATGGTTACAAGGTACTGGAATCCTGAACTGAATTCATACAAAAACTGCTCTAAGATACTACTCATACCGTTCCGGCTGCCACGAGGGGCCCGAACGTCACCTACGGGGCATATGTGCAAAAGTGTCCACTTACACAAAACTGAAGACTGTTGCCACTCTTATAACTCCAGATAAGTGGTCACCTTCCTTGCGGCTGAATGCCGTGTGCATGGTATATGAACAGGAAGACTTGCATGATCCAATGCAACTGGAATCAGGTGTGTAGGATCCGTGTCCACAGACTTATAACCCATTCCGAATAGCTTTCGTTGGAATTGACAGAAAGTAAGGGGACCTTTTGTGCAACAATGAGAATATGATGAGTGTGCTCCAGGAGAAACATAAGACCCCACTCTGACACTGAAAACATACTATCTTGGTGTAAGGACATATCAGATTAGGTTGACAAAGAGAGGCATAGCAATATGATACAGTATTGGACCGATTGTAAGTTTTAAGTCATCCTGAAAGCCATCTTAAGAGCCTCGGACAGCCAGTAATATCCAGATAGGTCACAAGCCATGTTTGCCATTGGAGCTAAAGGAAACTATTGGTAAATTCCACAATAGACTACCTATGTTCAAGTGGCTCAATAAGGAATAACATCTTCAAATAAGAAATGGTTCACTCAATCAGGATTTAATATAGCTCTGACATATCGCTAATCTGCGTGGGTAACAATATTCTGCGGGCCAAAAGGTTATAGCACTAGAGATTAATGTATGGAAACTGATGGACGTATGTCAAAATATAGTAGTAAGAAGTTGTCAGCAAATACTCAGACAAGGGATATAAATATCAAGGTTCCTCCAGAGCTGTAGCCATCATCAAACAACTGAGAAAAGATCTTACCAATCTTATACGTTATACTCAGAATCATTTACCTATGAGCCTTCGGGGACAATCTCGGTTTAAAAAGAGAGATATCAATTCAACTTCGATTTGCAGACCCTTAGAATCCACAACCGTTAATAGTATATTAATATTTCTACTTGTTAATAATGGCTCAATACATGACTGTCGGATATTTCTAAGTTATACCAGATTAATCCTACAATGTCGTAGAGGATTTCACCATCCTTGCTGAGTCAATACTCGAACCACATCCAAAAAACCTCATTTTCTCACATCAAACCATCCATTACAACTTCCTTGTGGAGATCGAATTCTAACACAACTAATAGTAACCCACCTGGTTCACAAATATTAAACTAGTCCCTTCCTCCCAGCATTTTTAAAAAAGCTATAAGAAAACGATACAGGTTAACCATCCTATGGAATCTGCTCTTTAACTACGACAGAGAACAACCTGGAATTGCCACCTCCTTCTCCACAGACATATCCTTTATACCCCCATTTGAGGATTCGGGAGAGATCCACTCTCCTCCTAAAATATCTCCTCTCTGCAAGTAAAGGTAGAAGCCGAGAAGGGCATTTCTGAGATCGAAGACCTCTCTCACGTTGGAAACTACCATACACCTGGACACTCAAGATCACCTTTGGCTCTTCACCACATCTGACAGCCTAGTGGAGTGAGAAAGTAAGCCCAGGGCACCCGTATTTGTACCCCTAGACCCCATTTTGCCAGAAACCCTGCATTTGATAAATTGGGAAAAGGTATTAAACTTGTGAAGGGCAATTTTGACGGAACCTTGCTTGGATCGGTCGACAATACTAATTTGCCCCACAGTTCACTGTCTATTTAAGTGCAGGTTCTGATAGACCAACTTCAGCACCATGCAAACCACAATTGACGGGGTGAACGAATCATATGAGTAAAGCTAAAACAAGGTCCATATGTGGTTAAAGCTGCTAGCAGCTGAGACGATGACACTGCAAACAGCAACCACTAAGAAGCTGCAGTCAAAGTTACCCGCTCAAGAACAACTGGCTATGCACCACACAGCTGTAAGTATACAACTTCAAGCTAACTTTAGTACAACAGGGCAGGAATTTCTTGACCAAGATCACTATGTGGAAGAATCACTAGCCCGGCAAAGGGACCAATTTCTGCCAAGGCAGATCGCGCATCAGGGAGACCATGAGGGGACCAGACTGCATTTAAGAGATCTCAGTCTATAATTAAAACAAAAACTCATTCAGAGAGAAGCCAATGAGAGGAGGCAGAATGCTGCGTCAAACCACCTGAGTCGTATGTTGGCACAATTAAGACAGGGAGTAACAAAACCACAATTTCCAAGAAACCAATCTATTATGTGGGAAACAGGGAAACAAACAGCCAGTGGAAAATCCATAGTTGGAATAACGGAACACAGCTAATGGAAGGGAAGAATTGTGCTTTAATACATCTAGAAACAAGGGAAAAGGGTAGGATAGAATTGAAGGAAACAACAAGGGTGGAAAAGGTCACTACTGCCTCCCCCAGCAAATACAGCTAATCCATGCGACGATGACCATGGCTGGAAGATGGAGGCGGCCACGTCAAAGAAGGTGGTGCTATATCGCGAAAAGCCTGGGCAGCTAGAAACTCTGAATCCGAAGGAGATGAATGAGTGGACTGACTGGGTCCAAGATTAGCCTGTACCAACAGACGGCAGCAGGATCCACCTTTCAAATTTTAGAATAAGCCTACTTAGAATACGCAAGTATGGTTACAAATCTGTAATAACTACCTTGGGAGAAACCCATAGAAATGGAAAGAACTGAAGATGGAATCAAGTATGCATTAGCAAGAATGGAAGGAAATGAGGTTGCCCCTTGCACAACTGACCAAAATAAAATCACAAAAGACAACGTATTATCAAAAGATGTAGATTCTGATTTTTGGGTCACCTTACTGGCCAAGGTTAAAGAAAGATTTTCAGCGCTTCATAAGGCACTAAAAGCCTTAACCGTTATGGACAAGGTCTGGTACCCAGGGGTTATAGAGAAGTATCAACTGAAATGGAAAACTATGATATCGAGGCAGAAGTATCAGGAATCGCCTCGAGAACCATAATCAACCGCCTGCTGCCCATTGAAGCTATGCGTATAATATCACATGAAAATTATTACTTGGATTGCGAATGGATCAAGAAAGTCTGCATGCTTACCAAGGCACAAGAATCGTTTTAGGATCAACAAGGGCTATTCCGGAAAAACGTGCATATAAAAGTTCAATTCTACTTAAGAAAACACAAGGTAGAATTCAAGTCTACCAAGACCAGTGTAGGAAATAAAAAATTAAAAAGCTATACAGGACTAGAAGAATACACCTTGAAATTGAAAAAACAAGTGGGCCAAGTGAAAAAATCCCATGCACAAGGATAAGTTGAGCACACCAATTGGTAGGAAAGTCATAAAGGAATCCCTAAGGATACAGTTTATGAGAGAAAGTAAACCAATCATTGTACACATTGCACTAGGGCAACTATACTTAGCGGTTCTGTAGGAACTAGGCTTAGATAACAGTTATGTGACAAAAACAGGGAATATTTCAAACTCCACTCTCGACGTCCCAGTCAACAAAGGCAACAATGGGGCAAACAGCCCCCACAACACAGGTAAACTAAGGCAAAAGATTTAGAATTTGAGAACTGGATGATAGGATTGAAACCTTATATAGGGTTTAAAGGCACTGGTAGCGATAGTGACCATAGACTCTATTACAGACCCCTTACTGTAACTGTAATCAACAAGGGTGCACGACCTCTACAAGATCCTACTAGCAGGTATGCAGTACTTCTCCATGGGATAATTAAAACCACGCTTGAGTCTCGTGAAGCTATTAAAACCTAAAGCATTAAATGAGACCTAAGAATTACTGGCGAGGAAGGAGCGATTACCTAGGAGGGCGGGTCGTGCTAGTCTGGAACTAACCCTGTCAATCTAAAAATCAAACCGAAGAAAGTGGAGCCCAACGTGTCATGGTTATTGGACCTCAGTATGGCAGACAGTCAATTAATCCCGAATCCTTATTTAGACCTAAATCCTCATCTGGAATATAAGGAAGACTGGGCAAACCAGATCAGACAAGTAGCCTCTTAAGAGTGGTAATGGGAAATAAGTCTAGGCTGGATCAGGAGAAACATTCAATGAACACTAATATATAACAGGTCAGTTGGACAACTCCATAATTGAACAAACAGAATAGGATTCCACACATAAGAAAAATGAAGTTGTGAGAGAATGAGAAACTACCACTACCTGGATGACAGGCTAAATGAAGTGGGGTAAATCTGTACCGAACCTGAACTACGGCTTTGGGACAGGATAGGCACGATAGACTAATAGGGTAATGGAGGGTGTGCAAGAAGAATACCATGAGTCCAAGGAAGCTAATCATTACTTAATAAGACGAGTTTAGCTCAAGTTAGGTAAAGGCATGTGCCAGGGTAAATGGTAGGTGGATGGGAACCCTTCGGCAAGGGGTAAAGACCTCTGGTAGTGTGCTGCCAAGTACACTAAAGAAAAGGATTTTAGATAGTATGAGCAGGCTTCAATAGCCGAAACTGTGTAGGCCTGGTAACAAACACCCAAGTTACCACAACAACAAACATGTCAGACAAGAGACCCGCTTATCTATAAAGTGGCGATAACAAAAGAAATAAATCTGAAGCAGTAGCCTTGCCTTACTATTTAGGCCAAGAGAGCAGGGTGACCATTGAGGCCAAGGCAGAACGGATCCAGGTTGATGTGCTATTAGAGTCTGGAACTACTCTATTTATAATTAACCAAGAACTGGTTCTAAAAAACATCGCTTATCATACCACACACGCACATATAACTAGAACATTTATACCTTCGAGCAAACAATAGTATCAAACAAGTCTAAATCTTTTACATATCCTATCCTGTTTGAAATCGGGAACAATGCCCACCGATCTCATATACCATATGGAATTTCCAATCCTGGCAAATATGACCTTCTTGTTCCTTTTGGCAGGTGGATTACAGGGTATCCTATAAGGCACAGGGAGGATGCACACACATGGATATTTAAAGGTGAAAAATGGGATAGTCGTGTTAATGATGAATGCACAGACCTTATATCTGAATAGGAAGAAACTATTAACGATACACCACAGGCTGGGTATATAGGAATGAATCAAGAGTTCATCCCCTACACTACCTAAAGTGACCGAGTTCCGGCAATTACCTAGGGATACAATAGATTTCCGCAGGTACATGCACTGCAAACTGCTGAGAAACAACTATGATGATGAACCTGCGACTACCCCATTGATTTAATACCTAGTCCAATACCCTCATAGGGCCCTATATATCCAATGACTGCTACCAGCTAGATTTGCTAACCAAATACATGAACAAAATGCAGAATCAGGGGAAAATCGTTGGAAGCAAATCTCCTGCAATGGCAAAAGTTGGAATTTTTTCCTATACTGAATAGGTAGATGATGGTCTGGGTGGATTACCGACAGTTAAATAAGCTCTAGTAGCAAACAAATACCAGTTATCACTGGGGAGCGAACTACCCCTCCTGTTGTTGGGGGCCAAATATTCACTAAAGTAGAGCTGATAGATAGTTATTACCTCCAGAGAATCAAGGAAGGAGATGAGTGGAAAATAGCATTCCGCATGCGATATGGCTACTTTGAATACAAAGTGATGCCATTCGGGCTGGTGCATACAATGGCCATATTTCAAGCAATCTTGAATAAAATTCTACAAGAACATTTAGAACATGGGGTGGTTGGATACCTTGACAATACCCTAATTTACTCCAAAACGTGAGGGAACAAATTGACTTGGTCATGAAGGTCCTTTCTCACTTGGAAGGATAGAATCTAGTTGTTTCAACCACAAAGTCAGTATTTCAAATAAAGGCAGAGGAGCTTTTGAGTTATATTATGGCAAACGATACAGTAACTATGAGTGAAAGAAAGGTTGAAAGCATTAAGAGTTTGAAGGAACCAAGGTCTGTGAAAGAGGTGGAAATAATCTTTGGCTTTACTAATTTTTGCCCATATGTCATTAAGGATTTCTCTAAAACCTGCAAACTAATTACCTAATTATTGAAAGGCGACCCCGGGAAATATAGCTGGAGGCCCGAACCGGATGGTGCATTTAAGGTACTTAAACAATAATTCATCTCACCCTCAATACTCTCTCACTTTTTACACAGACAGAGAAAGTATAGTGGAAACCGATTCCTGCAATTTTGCTATATGTTGTATCCTAGAACAGAAGGACAAAAAGATTCCTCCTTTGGCTTACCACTGACGAAAACAGAGCCCGGCTGAACGATATCATGAGATCCATGATCAGGAGCTATTATCGATTTTGGAGGCATTCAATCCAATTTAGTAGATACAGTATCCAGTGGGAATAGTAAAACCAGTTATACTCTATGCTGATCATTATAAACATCAGAATTTCCTTACAACCAAGGTATGGAATCTGTGACAGAAGCGGTGGGCCTAACAAGTGGCAGACTACAATTTCAAAAATGTCAAACTACGAGGAAAACGAGGCAGAATTCTCGATGTAATAAGCCGACTGCCAGAGTACCGTCCTTCCCAGAGAGCAGCACATTGCAAAAAGTCAATACTCAACCCTTCATACTGCCAAATCACTATTGTGCAGTTAAACTAACCAGAAAGAGAAAAAAATTTAATTTGCACAGAAACTACAGGTTCCTTGCTGAAAAAATTGTTACACCTAAAAGCACGAATGACTATGAGGGGGTCACGGCGACAGCCGTACATGACCTGGGTGCACTAGAGGATTTCATAATCCCTGCCATAGGAGAATGTCTTGTAGAGACCAGAATTGGCTTTGGAGTACGAACAGGAACATATGGGCACTTAGCGGCGTGAAGAGGTATGGTAGCTAAATACGGGATCAGTATTGGCAGGGGCGTAATCGACCCTGACTATGCGGGGAAAGTCAAGGTTATCAGAATGAAGCATAGAAATTAAAATTGGCAGTTCCGCAAAGGGACCGAATCGCAGAAATGATCATATGAAAATAAAAATAGCCGAGGCGATAAAAGTTGAAGGACCTGCCTAGACGGCAAGAGCCACAAGTGGATGTGGCAGTACAGAATTATGAACAAGACGATCCATTGCAATCCGGACCCAGGTAGTGGTCACCTACTTTGAGGCGAACCACACTGAAAATGAGTTACTTGATGACATAGACCATCAAGCATGCCAAAACAAAGGTTTACTCCTAATGTCTAATGCAATAATGCGACAGATCAATATTAGAAATTCGACCTGATATTATTATGAACTATTGAAGAGTTAGGCCAGAAAGATCCAGACTGGCAGGAATGCAAGAAGTGTTGGAAACATTGTCAAAGAGGGCAAACCACTACTAAGTCACCGGGGGGTAATGGAAGGATTGATCTACTATAACAATCGCCTTCACATTTTAGAAGAGGAACTGCTGCAGTTAGCCACAGCTAAAGGTTGCCATAATTCTAAGGTTGCGGTAGACTTAGCACAAGAAAAGACACTGAATTTAGTTACGAGAGACTCTTACTGTAAAGGACTGACAGCCTCATTCAATGTCTAATTATAGACATGGAATGAATGTCAATAGATTAAATCTCCACAAGAGGCGTGGTTAAGTCTACTACAGCCCCTGGATATTCGGTTGGCTCCGTAATCATCAATATCCACTGCATTTATCTCACAACTACAGGAGTCACAAGGAAGAAGACTAATTATGGTAATTGTGGATTGGTTTACAAATTTGGCTCACTTTATAGGTCAAGAGAATAAACCCCGGGCTAATGATGTCCCACATGTATTCTTGACTGAAGTTCGCAACCTAGATCAACTTCCAGCAGAAAACATCTCTAACCTGGATGCAAGGTTTTTGGGAAAATTCTGGCAATTCATATGAAAAGCTATGGGATAAAGTGAAAGATGAAATTTTTGTACCACCCACAACCTGATGGATAAAAAGAAATGACCAACCTAGTACTTGAAGGATACCTCAGGAACTTTTTCAATAATGATAAAATGGACTAGCACCAGTTGCCACTATATCAAAGCATGCAAATAACAATCCAGTAACGAATGCACATAGAATATCACCTTTCTACGCCAAATACGGCTGCCATCAACAAATGGAATAGATGAACGAATGTGAAGCGCAAAATGCAGGCGGACAGCTATACGCACACTAGATGCAAAGAATATAATAACAGGCCAGAGAAGCTTTGGAACAAATACTGGAAAACATGAGGAAGTTTTACAACTGTAAGGCTAGGCAGGAACCGAACATCACAGTCTGAGACTTGGTTATACTAAATGCAAAAAATATACGCATTAAGCAACCTTAATAAGAAATTAAGCCTAAAGCAGTATGGTCTATTTATAGAGTTAGAAAAAATGGGACAACACATCCAAAAACTAAGAATATCGCCAAGATGGAAGAGACATCTAATATTCAGTGTATCCTTGCAGTAACCCTATCCGATACCCAATCAGCCAGGTAGTGAACATCCTCCCACCACAAACCCTCTGATCCACAATTCAGACCACTAGTGGGAGATCAAGAGAATCGTAAAGAGTGACATAATCTCTTGCAACAGTAGGGAAGGAGGACAACCACCACATGCGTGCGTAGCGTAATTTTATGCAGTGGACTGGTTGTTCCGCTGATGAAAATACCTGGGAACCACCTCACAACCTAGACTATGCACAGGACTTGGTGGGGTTATTTCATAGGAAGAATAAGCATATACCAAAGTGGGCAGCTGTTAAATGACAAGGAAATTGTTTTCCTAGCCAGGACTAGCTAATGCATTAGGTTTTTTACCATACCAAGTCGAGTTCAAAAAACTCACATGCATTAGTGTTTTTTCGTTTTTATAAAAATTTTAATTCTTATGATAAGAGAGGATAACCCCTGGAAAAAGGTGATTCGAGACGCCTGCATAAGGTAGGCAGCTTATGTTAGGCACATTGGGACAAGGTACTGGAATCTAGAATGCAATTCATTTGAAAATCAGGCTGTGTTAATTCTCATACCCCTCCCGCCCCCTTTTTTGGCCTACATATCACCTGCAGCGCCTAGAGCCCTAAGTGTCACCTAACTATAAAACTTAATATTGGCATCCTTCTTATAACACCATAAATGTTATCGCCGTCTGGCTGACCGGATGCTGTTCACTGGGTATTTGAAGAGGGCAACTCAGATATCCCAATGTAACTAGAAGCGGGTGAATAGAATCCAAGTCCATAGCGCTACGGCTGATTTCGCACTGCCTTCGCTAGAATGGACTGAAAGATAGAGGACACTTTACGCAAAGATGAGAATATGATTACTGTGCTCCAAGAGAAACTTGAGAACCCACTCTGACCCTGCAAACATGGTTATCATGGTCTGAGGACATCTCAGAACAGGTTGATAAGGAGAGGTATAGTAATATGATACGGTATTGAAATGATCGTAAGTCCTAAGTCATGGTAAATGCCACCTGCAAGACACCAAGAAACCCGCTAGAATCCAGTTAGGTCACCAGCCAACTTGGCCCCTTGGAGTTGTAATAAATTAATGGTAAATTCGACAATGAACTCCTAACGTTTAAGCGTAAGAATAAGGAACGACATTGCGACTGAGAAATGGTTCTCACCATCAGGAATTGTTTGCGCTCCGATATGTCGAGAAGCTGCAGGGGTAATAATATTCTCAGGATCAAACAGTTCTCGCAACTCAGAAAGAATGACTGTATTGCTTATCTAAATATTAAATTAGGGAAGTTAGAAGCAGTTCACGAATACTTTGACCTGGGATATAAATATCGCAGTGCCTCCAGAGCTTTAGCAATCATCATGCAACTGACAATTGATCTTTTCAATATTATAAGTTTTAATTTTAATCTTTCACCTACAAGCCTTATTAGATAATCTGCAGTTACGAAGAGAGATTATTAGCTTAGTTCAATTCATTTACCCTTAGAATAGAATACACTTTATTGCTGTATAGGTTCTGATGAGGGATGTGCTGGAGCAAAGGTGGATAGTTAGCTACTCATCAACCAAGGTGTCATTGGGGTATATACAAGGAAAGGAGATCTGATATTCCTTGTGGAGGGGGCCAACAGTGTCCCAACTAGTGTTAGACAAGTCATGGGAGTGGGGCGCCTGGTTACACCAGAGAAGTCAAAGTTATCATAATGAACCATAGAATTCGAGATTGCCAGGTGATCAAAGAGGACCGACTGTTATCAATGATCATTGAGAATATATACATAGCTGAGGCAATGGACCTTGAGGGACTTAGAAACTGTTGAGGAGGTCAAGATGAATTCAGAAGCAGAGATGTATTACCAATACCATTTACTGCGAACTAGACTCTAGTACTAGTCAGCTACTTGCAACCAGATCCAGCTGACAATCACTTTCTTGTTAAGATAGACTACCCGGTAAGACAGTATGAAGGAATGGTGCTGATATCAAATGCAATCATATCTAAGGTTGATATTAGAAAATACAACCTAGAGCTATTAAAGATAATTGCACCAGCACGACAGGACACTCGACATTGGCAAGAACACAAGCTGCAATGGGAGGTATTGACAAACAAGGGCAAACCACTAACAACTCATTCCGGGATATCTGCAAGGTTAATCTAGTACAACAATTTTCTAATCTTTCCAGAAAACAATCTAATACAAACATCGATAGCCAAAGGATTCTATAATTTAAATATAGCAGACACTAGGGCCAAGAGAAGACGCAGGAAATATTTATTGGGGACCTTTACAGGAAGCGACTGACAGTGTGTATCAATCCGTAGGTATGATCATTTGATGAATACCACTATAATAAATCACTAAATCACGTGTAGTTCTCTCTTCCGCAGTCCCAGGAGGTTCAGTTTGCTGCTTAGTCATCTATATCCACGGACCTTATACCTGAACTACCAGAATTGCAAGGAAGAATACAAGGTATGAATGTAATCGATATGTTTACAATGATGGCTCACTTCATAGGTCAGGTAAATAATGCAACGGCTACACAGGTTGCGAATGTATTGTTGATTGAAGTCTAGAAGCTAGTTGGGCTTCCTGCCAAGGTTCTCTGCAACATGTATCCAAAGTTCGTCGTAGAATTCTAGGAATTCCTATCCAAAAGCTTAGTTTTAAACCGAAAGATGTCCAGTGTATACCACCAATAAACTGATTGATAAACAGATAGGACGAACTAAGTGCTGGAAGGATAACTCAGGAACTTTGTAAAATATCAATAGACCGACTGGTACAATTTGCTACACCTAGCTGTGCATGCCTACAGTAATTCAGGAAACAATGATAATAGCATGTCACCATTGTGTGCAAATTATGGATTCCTTTGACAAATATAATGGATTAACTATTGCCAAGCCAAAAATCCATTAGCCTACCTATACGTGCTGTGGATGACAAAATCCTCCCTAAGTCCATAGAGTGTTTGGAACAAATATGGGAAAATATGAGCAACTATTAATACCTTTTTTTTTTTCGTTTTTTTTTAATTCAGTTTATATTAATAGACAACTTACAGAATCTACATGCAGCGCTAGCCATGGCAGTAAACAAACCTCGTCACCTGCCCTAACCCCGAAAAGATATGGAGAAACCGTAAAGGAAGCCGGACCCAAACGGTGTAAAAAACCATCCGAACAAGCCGCCACGAAGTAATCACAACTGGAAAGCCAACAAAACCAACATGTCAAGAACTCCAAGCCCCATCCGTGAATCAACTAAATGAAACAAAAGAGACCAGAAAACAAGAAAACCCCAACACCTAAGACTGAAGTTAAACCAAAGACCTAGATATCAGACACAGGTAGTTCCAGCTCCCATAATAAGCTGGCAAGGCCACAAAGTAGGAAGACATTCTGGTGGGCATATAGCCCGGCACGTAGGGTGGAAAGGGGCCCCCTCTGATGTGGAACCTAAAAAAGGGAGGCCAGCTTGTGGCATGGCCAAGTGCGGAGTCCAGAGGACGGAGTGTCAGTATTGGGGTGGTAGTAAGGAGCCAGCTTATGGGTGGCAGTAAGGTGCCAGCTAGGTGAGCAGCATGGTGCCAGCCGATCAACTGTCAAGAGGTGAGGAAGGAGCAGGGGTAGAGCCAAGGACTACAGGAATCGTGTGCGTGGCTATCTAGGCAGTTCTCACCAAAGTGAGACTGGGGGAATCGCCTATCAGAGTGCCAAATAACTGTAGGCCTGTAGAATGTTTCCACCTACTGCAACCCTGTCTCCCAGCTCAATAGGGAGGTCAGAGGGAATTCGCGACGCAGCAAATTCTAAGCAAGGCAGAGGAAAAAGCTAAGCGTGGCAAAACAAATGCAGGAAAAGGAGAGACACCAAAAAACAAAGATGGCAGAAGAGGAGAGAGGAAGCTCAAAGGGGTAGACCCTATTAAGTACGGAGAGGAGGTAATCATTAAGACAAATCCCCACCCCCAGGCATGGCCAAAGGGTAAGGTTGAGTCAATATGAAAGTGGTGATGATTTCTTATGGTGTTGAGATTTCAATCACTGGGTATATAGAGTAGACGGAGGATGAGTATTAATACCGTATTATGGTGATTGTTTTATCTCATTACACTTGTGGAGCTAGAGGCGCTGAAGCGGTATTCAACCAATATATTGGGTGGGCCTCCCGCACCTGCTCCTTGCCCACAGTCACATATATATTGGTAGCATCTTTTCCTTAAAACTACTTCATAAACACTAATAACCCATATATTAATGAAATTATCCAATCCGCCTAAAGCCTAATAAAAACCAAGGAAATCACAGTAATAAAACCTAAGTAGCCTTGTTCCTTCAATCAGTTGCTTCTTTGTGTGCATGTAGGTTGGTGGGACACTCCTTGGAGGTAGATAGGTGTTGATTACCGCAGTTGAGACATATGATGATGCTATGAAGGCATGGCTTGACCTTTGTGCGGCAGTCAGATTTCACACAGGTGTGGAGGTCAGCAGGGTGTTCCAGCGAACAGATTGCGCAGTTAAGGGTCATCAGGCTCTGGGTTGGGTGGTGGCATAAGCCCTTGCCTCTGGAGCATTAGGCTATATAACTAAAGGTAAGGTAGGGTTGCACCTAGAACCTTTAACAAAGAGTGAAAGGCCTCTAATAAGGGCTTTATCTGGAACTTCTATGCCAGCAATGCTGAGGACCATAGCTGATAGTGATATGTCTTGACGTTGGACTCGAGGGTGAGCCATCTAGATGGGTGTGCCAGGTGGGTAGCATGAGCGAAGGCTACAATCTCAGCTTGGTCTATAGAGCAGATGGAAGTGGTTGGTATGCTGTGAATGATGACCTTCTGCCAGATCTCATCTTTTCTGAGACCTTAGGCTGCTGGAATAGTGGCTTTGATTGCCTCCTCAATGGCAAAGCCGTGGTTTTTCATGAACAGTAGAAGCAGGAATTTTCCTTAAAAGGTAACGTATTTGACCTAGTGTTGGGATACTCACTAGTTATGGGACAGTTTTTAAAATCTGACTAGTGAAATTGAAATTTAAACAACTGATCTAGTTGGCAATTAAATAATTTAATACACAACTATAATGTAGATAATGATCTCTAGTTACAGTCTATGAAAAGATATTACTTCTTTTCTTTATTTCAACATTGGTTTTTGGCCTAAAATAGTGATATATATAAAATTTGCAACAACGACATTGATGACGATAATGATAAAGTGAAATAAGTAAATTTGGAAAAGTTTTATTATGATGACGTTGCCAATGGTCTGTTTTTAATACCCTAAGGCTGTGCGGGAGTTTCTTTCATATTTAATTAGAGTCGTTGATTTCAAGTCTTTGACCTTTCTGTACTCTTCTACTTACACTTTTCTCATACAAGATACGAAGCAACAAACCTCTTCAGGGACCTTGCAGAACACCATCTAATAGCCAATGCCTTCGCCTAAGGTAACGAAGGAGAAACATCTTCAAGATGCCTTGAAGGCCCATGCGGCTTATCCCTACCTTTAACTCTGCCAATTATCCCTCATGTTTGATATACCGAAATCTGCACTACATAATCGAATCTCACGATATTCAACAACAGCAAAGGCAGCTCACGAATCACAGCAGCTTCTCTCCAAATCTGAGGTTGTGGTATTGAGTGCATGGATTAAGAAGTGGGAGGACTATGGATTCCCAACTCGCATCCGACATATATATCAGATGGTTTAGAGTCTCACTCGTTGACAGAATTCCAGTGATCAAGTTGGAGAGTATTGGCTCAGCCGCTTTTTGGGTCGTCATCCTGATTTGGATTCCAAAGTAGGGCGGTGTTTTGATAGAGAGAGAGCTCTGGCTACAGACCTGGATTCCTTCAAAATGCATCTTGATCACTTTTATCACATTTGATACAAGTTCCATGTAAAGGATGATGACACTTGGAATACGGACGAAAAGAGATTTGCTATTGGATTAGGAGGAGCCGGTACCATGATTTGTCGTGACTCACGCTAGAATCCAAGCATCATCCAGGATGGCAGTAGCGATTGAATTACTGTCGGGGAAGCAAATCTCAGGTGCAGCCAAAGTCTTGCATCCTCTGATTATCTTTAAGGTAAATGCCCACTTGGGGGACTCTACACGAATATCGAGATTGAAGAGAAGGAAGATGCTTTCTTTGCCACCTCTCTCAAAGGCTATACCAACACTGATATCACCTATTAGTGGTTTCAGGAAGTATTTGAACCACGAACCAGCCCTTTGAATGGTATCAACCAGCATTGTATTCTAGTCTTGGATGGTCATTCAACACATGTGGACAACTATGAGTTCATCAAGTATGCCATCGACCACAACATTGACCTTCCTTGCCTCCCTTCCCATTCGACTAACATTCTCCAACACCTTGATGTTGGCATCTTCAGTCCACTCTCAACCTAATACAAGCAGGAGCTTGAGGATCGTGTACGTCAGCAAGGCCCATATGGTAAAATTAAGAAGGGAGACATCTTTCCCATGCTTCAGAGGGCAAGACAAAAGACTATTCTGCCAGAGACTATCAAGTCAGCCTGGCGTGCCTGTGGGCTGATCCCTTTTAACCGAAATCGAATACTAAGATATCCTGTCTTGCAGGCAAATATGGTTCCGAAGACTCCTCTGGCTACCAGATGCCCTGGTCTTCATCTATCGGCAGGTAGAGGTGTTGGATCCCCTGAGCTTGATCGTATTGAACTCAGTAGTCAGCAAATAGAGGAAACTTCCACCAATAAAGCTCACAAGGACCTTTTGACTCAATGTAATGTAGAAGCTCGCAGTATTCATGCTGCAAAGATTATTGCTCATGAAGAGGTTGCAAAAGTACGACAATGGGCAAAACCAGCTAAAGCTGATAGAAGGCAACTAAATGGTGGACTTCTACTGAGCTCCAAGCACTTGGCTAAGCTATATCATAAGCATATGGAACTTGATAAGAAAAAGACCAAAGCTGCAGCTAAGCGTAAGGAGACTAGAGCTCTACGGAGGAGAAAGACACGTTCTAAGCCTAGTCAACGGAGAGCAGCACACCTGAACCATGATGAAGAGGCCATCACACTCATCTCTGATGATGAGGTCTCTGAGAGCAGCAGTGATGAAGAAATGGTCGAGAATCAATCATATCAAGCCACTCATAAAGTAAGTATTCCATTAGGTCAATTTCACTTTAGGCAAATCTAACGACTTGACTCCAACAGAACTCCAATCTCCCTGCTACCACTCGTTAATTGCGCCCAAGAACCACCCTACCCATACCAGGAAGTAGAATAATTTTATAATTTTTTCTCATTTCAAAAACCTTGACCTTGTAAGTCAATCATGAGTTATCACTCTTGGTATATATTAACTCATAGATATAGCTCTATTAGTTCAATCAAGATAGTTTTGATGGAGGTTATTGGCATGGAGACTGGCTATTTGGATACCAATTTGTAGCTTATGTCATAGAATATTGTCTGGGTTACAACAGTTTTTCTATCAAGTAGTCACGAATCATTTATTGTCCCATAACTAGTGAGTGTTCCAACACTAGGTCAAATACGTTAGACATTATGGTTGAGGTGAACTGAAGGTAGCAGACCTGTTGTTTCTGGCTTGGAGTGTTAATAGTATCGTGAATGGGAAGATGATTGGTATTATGAGGTAGGACTGTAACATCTCTCCCAATGACGTTTGTGCAGTTGCAGTTGGTGAGGAGGGCAGTTATTGTGGTCTTTGTGAGTAGAGTAGTAGGTATTTGACTAGGGAAGCTTTGGCAGCTCTTTGGGTGCAGGGTAGGTTTGTGCTGGATGGGGGTAGGGTGGATTGTATGCTGGTAGTAGGTTGTTATAAGAATTGCAGTAAGTGAAATTGAGCAACTTGGTTGGTAAGGGTAGAAATCAAGGAGTAGAGGTCTTTGGTGTCCTGAATTTGGTGTTTTTGGACCACCATCAGGTGATACTGTAGGGTGTCGAACCTCGCTGCAACCTCATTCAGTAATTTGTTGACAGCATAATCTCTACTAATAAGTGATTCAATAGTTAGGGGTCTTCTTTCAAAGGTTAGGAAGATGGAGTCATCATTGTTAGTGGGTGATAGACCTGCCGCTCTAACTTTTTGGAATGTGGGAGGGGTATCCTCCATGCCATTTTCATCCTTGTGGGTGTCTGTTTGCGAAGATAGATTTTCAAAGAGGTTTTGTAGTTGGAAGGCAGTTGCCAGGGGGTTAGCTGACCCTCCAAGTGCGCCTCTTGGCAATTGAGGGATCATAGGTGATAATAACGGGAATCAATTGATAAAAGGGGATGGAAAACAGATAATAAAGGGCAATTTGTTAATAAAGTCTCGTTAAGAAGGAAGGGGACAGGGTGAGAATTGGTTTTTAGCCAAAGAGGTGAAAGCTAGGTGAAAGATTTGGTATGGTTTTTTCTTTCACTCTACTTGTAATAGTGGCAGACTAAACTACTAGACTTGAAACCCTCAAATACAAATAACATTTAGATGACAAATGGTGTCATTCCATGATTGTCTCAGATAAAAGAAAAGGCCCTTTCAGAAATCTGCCAGCCCAGGCATGGTTGGCCAACTACTAGGAATGCACCTACTTACCCTAGCATTATAGCACTGCTTAAAGTAAGAGTCATACCTGTAATGAGTGTTCTAGACCCAAACTGACACCATGCAGAAGAAGGATAGGAAAGTCAGGATCAAGGTTAAGATTTGAACCAAAGATATATCAGATATGGTCTAGATATTATCTGGTATCTACTACACTACAACAATGAAATCTAACCGGCCTTAGGCTATAGAGAATAGGGCTGGCCCATATATGTCAAAAGACTTTTATTTATGTAATTTAGATATTCTCTGTTAATGCACAGGAACATGCATGCAGTGCTAGCTATGGCAAAAACTAAATCTTGATCTCAAACAAACTAACAAAAGAAATATCAAAATCCTATCGTACAGTCATAATGGTACCGTCACTGCTCCCACAATGGCGACTAATCAAAACATGTAAGAAAATAACAAAAGTTGTAACCAAGTAAGGAAAATTATAATAACTTGAATGAATACAAGACAGGAAAGGTGGGAAACCAAGCTATCCTAAGGTGAGGTGGCCCACTGGCCGACCTTGATTGGGGGAATCCAGTTGCAGATGCTAATATATTGGCGCGGAGAGCATTTAGAAGGTCTACCTAGGACCAGAGAGGAGAGCCAAGGCCTTGACTGTCAATGACATGGAGGTGGCCGAGAGGGATGGAGGCCTTGGTAGGGTATTGCAGGATAGCATTGACCATGGTCTCTTCCTCCTCCACCCATAAGGGTCATTTGGTGAGGGGGTCAGGGTCGTCCTTGGATATATGTATGGTCAGGTAGCTTTTTCCAGACCGCATTTGATGACGCCTACCAGCTAAGAACTTGTACAACGCCATGAAGGGGTGGCGGGACATTAGTCAGTATAGCGGTAGTAGAGGGGAGTGGATGACTGGAGGGTCCAGTCTTTGAGAAGGAATGCTACACAAGTATTCTAGAGGACTCGGTACCTCCTAGTTGTTGGTTGAGCTGGGAGGACGTCGGCAGGAAGAAGCTAAGATGAGGCCAGGTGGAAGATCCCAACAGTGGGGATGAAAGCAAGGAGGCAGTGGCAAAGTGCGTCAAATGGAAAGTTACCCTTAGGGCGATAGGACGATATGTATTTATCCCAGGGGAGGGGGATGTAGTTTTTTTTGAGCTCCAGGAGTTTACAACTGGAATAAATTTGGGTATTAGTTTGATATGAGATGGGAACAAATGCTGGAAGTCTGGCAGAAGCAGGGTTGCACAGAGAGGAGGAGCAGATGAGGCGGAAGGCGGCCATAGACCATATGAGTGGAAGCAGGGAGGAAATTGGAGCCAAGCAGCCATCATAGTTAAGATAGGAGGTTGGGGTGGAGGAGAAGCAGTTATTAACTCAAGTAAGTACTAAGTTCCAAAGAGTGGTAATAGGTTCTAAGATGACCTGGGAGAAGGCAAACTAGTCTACCCTATAAGAGAGGATTGGGAGGACCAGGTCAGCGGCATGCTGAGATGCCATGTGGGTAGAGAGGCGTGGTCAAGGTGGTGAGAGTTGTTTGATAACTGAGAAGACAGCTTGAGCGAAGGCAATCAGTTTGATAAAGTGAATTGTAGTTTGCATAGTAGGTATGAACCAGTAGCCTAACCAGTGTTAAGGGTAGCGGATTCTAAGGGCAAGCGAAACGGACTAGGCTTAAATCTTTCCTCGTAAATGTTGATTGTCTAGGAAGGCTTATAGGTAAAGATTTTTGAGTAAAACTTATGATATTGATAAGATCTCTTCTCCGTTGCTTGATGATGGCTAAAGCTCTGGAGGCACCTCGATATTTATATCCCGCGTCTAAGTGTTTTCGGACTACAACTGGTTTACATATAAACTGGTATTTTCTTCCCAACCTTCTTCTCATATTCTGAGAGCGAACCCGCTTTGACCCTGACACTTTCTCTTCCCCCAGACAGCTAATGGTGTGATCAAAGCTCCCTCCTTCTCTGAAGCTGTCGACCCCCTTAGTCTGAGTTGTCATCCTTCTTTCAGCTGTTAAGATATGGCCGACCAGTTTGTAACATACCAATAACTTCTTAGAACACCAAGGGGCCAGCTAGGTTGTTGGCCAAATCTGCTGCGTGCCGTCTTATCCGGCTCTGCAGCAGGCTTTCAGCATGACTAGTATTCACGATGGGGCTAATACCTCTTCGTCTTCACTGTCTCTCCTTATTAACTTGTTTCAATAGATTCATTGACCATATAGGCATCACGGGGGCGTCCGCGTACTCACAGTGTGTATCGAAGTAGTCTACTTTAATCGCGCATTCATACCCATCTAGGACTACGCGGGCTCTCTTAACTTCATGTGGGTCTAACCCTGCGAGTTTTAGACGTAATCGCACTGTTCTACTTCCCAGACGTAGCCAGAGAGGCCCTGTCATGTACCCGGCGGACAGTATCAGGTAGGAAGGACGGCGACGACATATCCGAGGTTACCAGATGTATTCCAATTTGTCGAGTATTTTAGTAAACGAGCATATGCCAAAGGTGCAATTGTCGACTACCAGGGCGAACGCCAGGGCCGCAGGGGGGTAATTGCCTGTGGAGGTTCAGATTCATGCAGTCCCTCCTGAAAAGTCATGTAATCCTCTTAGGAGTCGTTTGTGCCTAATACGAGCTCCCAGCTCTGTGCTGTTTCAACCCGAATCTCATTTCAAAGGTTACCCTCTCTTTAGGTACCCCATCAAAAAAAGATTAAAAACCAAAATATAAATTATTTAATTATAAAACCCAAACTTAAACAATTGCGAAAAAGATCAGTGCCTTCTTGAACTCGACTTGGTAAAGTGAAAAACCTAACGCGTTTACTTGGCCAGGCTAGGAAAACCTTTTCCTTGTCATTCAACATCTGCCCGCCTTGACATAACCGGATTCTCCCCATGAAACGCCTCCTTCAATTCCTGTGCATGCTCTATGTATTCTCGTTGTTCCCAAGTATTTTCATCTTCGGAACAGCCAGTCCACTACACAAAGTACCGTAACTCACGCATCGGTCGCTTCCATCCTCCCACGCGCCGGACATAAGAGATTACTTCACTATTGACGCTTTTTTCGATCTCATCTTCAAAATCTGATTTGATATCTTGTGCCTCGCAGGGAGGTTGTTCCATTTCTGGTCGATTGGATGTTCGATAGGGTGCCAATAATGATACATGAAATATCGGATGGATCTTCCATCTTGGTGATATTTTTGGTTTGTACAAAGGTTTACCTCTTTTTTCCAATACCTTAAACGGGCCATACAGCTTTTGGCTAAGCTTCTTTGTGGGTCGTTTGGTGCGCATGTTTTTGGCATTTAACATGAAAAGGTCCCTCACCTTGATGTCTGATTACTCCTTAGCCTTGTGGTTGTAATATTTGCTCATATTATCACCTGTTTGTTCCAACGCTTCTCGGGCCTGTTGGTGTTTTGTTTGTATTCGGAGTGTGTACAGTTGGGCACCATTATTTACGGCTTCTCGTTCCTTCCTCCATTCTGTGTGTGGATGGAATCCATAGTTTGCTTAGAATGATGACATGGCACGGGCGTTCGTTACCAAATTGTTCTAGGCATGCTCGGATACTGGTAACAGCTTGACCAGTCTGTTTAGTCATAATTGACAAAGTTTCTGAGGTATCCTTCCAAAACTTGGTTGTTCCTCTCTGTTTATCCATCAGTTTGCGTGTGGTACGCAGTTGACATCCTTCATTTTATCCCCTGAATTTTGCATAGGGATTCCCAGAATTCTGATGAAAGATTTGCGTCCATGTCGGATATAATCTCCGCTGGAAGTCCATTTAGCTTCTAGACTTCCCTCCAGAATGCGTTTGCAACCTCCTTTACAGTTGCCCTACCTTCAAGATCTATGAAGTGTGCCATCTCTGTAAACCTATCAACCACTACTATAATTAGTGTTCTTTCTTGTGATTCTGGTAGTTGTTTGATGAAGGGGGTCGATATGGATGACCAGGCTGCGAAGGGGATTTCTAGAGGCTGCAGCAGACTGAACCACGCATGTTGTGGGGATTTATTTGATTGACATTCATCGCATGACCGTACGTAGTCATGTATCCACGCTGGCAGCCCTTTCGAATAAAAGTCTCTGGTAACAATTTCCACAGTCTTCACCTGTCCAAATTGTCCAGCTACCTTAGAGTTGTGGTAACCGTTGACTATAGTTGTCGGCAGCTGTTCGTTGTCAGGGATGTTAAAGCGATTCTTATAGTATATCTGTCCTACAGTTACTGCCCAGTAACATGGTAATTGGTTGCCTTCATCGGTTGACGTTTCCTATTCTCGCTTGCGTTCGTGCCAGTCGTGATCGTTCTTGCCTGCCTCTTTGATGATTTTTAAAAATGTTTGCTCATATTTCCATATATCAACCTTAGACATTATAGCATTAGACATTAGGAGTATTCCTTTGCCTGGTCTTGCTTGATGGTCTGATTCATCAAGAGACTCATTATCAGCCTGGTCCGGTTCCAAGTATGCAACCACTACCTCGGTCTGTTTTGCAGCTGATCGTATGGCTGATACATCCGTACTTCCAAATCCGCCTTTGCCTCTTGCAGTTTCTGCTAGTCCGTCCACTTTTATCGCCTTCGCCATGTGTATTTTTCAATGATCATTGGTGCAATTCGGTCCAGTTTGCGAAAATGGCAATCCTTATTTCCATAGTTTATGTTGATAACCTTGACTTCTCCATTGTAATCAGGGTCGATAACTCCAACGCCAATGCTGATGCCAAATTTGGAGGCCATTCCATTGCGTGGTGCCAACCGTGCGTTTGTTCCTTTTGTTATTCCGACGGAAATCCCAGTTTCAACCAACTTTAGTCCTTCGGCAGGAATTAGAGAGTCCTCTAGTGCGTATAGGTCGTGTCCGGCTGCTAGTAGGTACCCTTTTGTAGGGGTTCGTGATTTAGGAGTTCGCAATTTTATTCGCAAGAAATCAGTAGACTCTCTGCCATTATTTCTATCCTCCCTCTCTGGCTGATTTAATTGCACCTGTGTCATTTGGAAGTGAGAAGGCTTTAGTATTGACTGTTCGCTATGCGCAGCTCCCTTCTACAGACTGTACTCGAGCCGTCTGCTTAGTGCATCTGGGTTTACGCCTCGTTTTCCAGGTTGGTCGACAATATCAACCTTGAAGTTCTCTACTTGCTGACCTCATCGTATTTGCCGCGGTTTCCATACCTTAGTCATAAGGAAGTTCTGTATGTTCTGGTGATCAGTGTAGACTTTTACAAGTTTTTCTGTTCCAACCAGATACTGTTTTCACTCTTTAAATGCTTCCAGAATGGGCACTAGTTCCTTAACATGGATCTCATAGTTACGCTCAGCTGGGCTCAGCTTTTGTGAGTGGAAAGCCAACCGATGTAGCTTTTTGTCCTTAAACTGTGAGAGGACACAGCCTAGTTCAAAATCGCTAGTATCGGTTTCCACAATTCTTTCTCTGTCAGGGTAAAAATGACAGTATGGGGGCGGAGATGAATCTTTTCTTAAGTTCTTCAAACGCCCCGTCTTGTTCCGCCCTCTAGATGAATTTTCTGAATTTGCCCTTCAACGGTACAGTTTTTGGTTTGCAGATTTTAGAGAAATCTTTCCTTAAACGTAGGTAAAAATTGGCAAAGCCAATGAATATTTGCACCTTCTTGACCGACCTTGGCGCCTTCCAATTTTTTATGCTTTCAACCTTTCTTTCACTCATGGTGACTGCATCCATTGACACAATATACCCCAAAAACCCGACTGTATTGAAGTGAATAAAGTGACTTAGTGGTCGATGCCGCTAGGTCATATTCTTCCAAGTGGGAGAGTACCTTCTTTACCATGTCGATATGTTCTTTCTCTGTCTCGGAGGAAATTAGGATGTCGTCTAGGTTGACCACCACTGTATGATCTAAACATTCTCTTAGAATTTTGTTCATCATGGCCTGGAATATGGCCAGCACGTTTACCAGCCCGAATGGCATTACTTTGTATTCAAAGTGGCCGTATCAGGTCCGGAATTGAGTTTTACTCTCATCTCCTTCCTTTATCCTTAGGAAGTGATAGCCATCTTTTAAGTCAAGCTTAGTGAATATTTGGGCCCAAGCCACCCGGGCGCGGAGATCGCTCATTAGGGGTAGCGGGTATTTGTTGGCCACCGTCAGCTTATTCTACTGTCTGTAGTCGACAAATAGCCTCATTGAAATGTCAGCTTTAGGGTCAAATATAATTTGAACACCAGCAGGAGATTTACTTTCCATGATTTTCCCTTGGTCCTGCATTTTCTGCAGGTATTTGCTAAGCAGATCCAGCTGGTAGGCTGACATAGGATATATCTAGCCCCAGGGCGGTACTGTGCCGGGTATCAAGTCAATGGCGTGGCCAAACGTTCTTCTTCCGTCTAGTTTCTCTGCCGTTTCTGGTGCACAAACCCTCCTAAATTCATGGTATTCTGTAGGTATTTGCAGGATCATTTTTATCTGTGGAGTGGGTAGTATTTCGCTTCTTCGAATATATCTTGCTTCCGGGTTGTATGCCACGGTCTTGTCCCATTCAAAAGTCTAGTCTATGCCTTCATCATTAACATGCCTTTGGCATTTCTCGTCATTAAATGTACATTTTTGCGAATCCTCGATGTGCCTTATAGGATGTTCTGTATGCCACCATACAAATGGGATGATAAGTTTATATTTGCCAGTATTGGCAATTTCGCAAGAGACGTCATATTGGTATGCATTGTTCCTGATCTCTAAGAGAACAGGATGTCTGTAGTCTTTTCCCCCATCTGCTGCTGTGGTTCCTTCAAAGATGTAAATAACCTAGCTATTGGTGCGTGTGTGATATGGTGGGCGATGTTTATTAACCAGTTCTTGGTTAATAAGGAATATGTTAGACCCAGAGGCTAATATAACACAAATCGGGATCCGTTCGCTATTTGCTACAGTGGTGGATTTACCCTCTAGGCATGAATGATAAGGCGAGGCAGATCCTTCTGCTTTATATCTTTTATTAGGGCCGCTAGGGGCCTGTGCAGGTCTTTTATGTGACATTTTCGTTGTTGTGGTAACTTATGGTATTTGTTCACATGCCCGCACCGTTTCGGCTATTTAAGCCTCCTCAGGCAAACCAAAATCTCTCTCTTTGGTGTACTGGGTACCCCACTACTAGCGGTCTTTGCCCCTTGCCGAAGGGTTCCCATACACCTGCCATTTGCCCTTCTCAGCCCACGCTTTTGTGTTTACTGGAGCCGTACTCGTATCGATTTGACATTATCTACACAATTGGGCTCCTGTTATTTTTCACACATCGCCTCGTTTACCCCTGGAGTCTATTGTACCTAGCCTGTCCACAAAGCCGGAGTCCAGGTTCAGGATGGATTTACCTCGCTCCATTTAGCGTGTGGACTAGGTAGCCATAGTTACTCATTCTCTTGCAGTTGATTTTTCTTGATGTCCGGAATCCAGTTCTATTTCTCCAACTATTCCGTTGTCCAGCCAACCTGTAATATATTTCGTTCCTGGAATGCTTCTCACGATCCAGGCTAGACTGATTTACCCTTGTTATTCTTAAGAAGTCCCTAGTCATCTCTGGTCTGTCCAATCTTCCTTGGATCTCTTTTAAGGATTTAGGGCTTTATAAGGATGGGGGTTTAGTTGACTGTCTTCCGTACTGAGGTCCGATATACACGAAATGTGGCGCTCCGCTTTCTTCTTTTTTAGTTTCAGGTTCACAGAGTTAGTCCCGGTATACCACGAGCCGCCATCCAAGTTAATCGCTTCTTGCTCGCCTTTCAATCTTAGGTCTGCGATAGTCCCATAGGTCAGGATTGCACTTCCTGACTCACGCTTTGGTTTTGAGTTTCCCACTGAGAAGCGTGGAATACCCGCTAGTAGGACCTGGCAGAGGTCGAGCCCCCTTGTTGATTTCAGTATCGGTAAGGGGTCCTTTACTAAGTACCCGGTCATCGTCGCTGTCGGTGCCAGAAAACCTTTTTTAGGTTTCATTCATCTCGTCCAGTTCCCAAATCCTGGGCTGGTTGACTTGGTTCACCATAGACATAGGTTATGGTTGCCCCTATATTATCTGGGGTCGTCGATATGGGCTTAGAAATTTCCCCTTTTCTACCCTTTAACCGATACTTGGGTCTGTTTCCTGCAGAATTTTCAAGAATGGTTAACCAACGTGCAATGGGTGCATTGATTGGCTTTCTTTCGTTGTTGAATTTTGTCCTTAGGAATTCCTTTATGAGCTGGAACCCAATTTGTATGCTCAACCTTTCCTTCAGCGGGGGCTTTTTTGCCTTTTTCCACTTGTTTTTTCAATTTGTAGGCAGCCTTTTCAGCTGCCGTATAGGTTTTTCGTTTCTTATTTCCAGCAGTACTATTGCAAGATCTTGATTCCTCCTCCCGCTCTCTTTTCAGGGAGTCATTTTTAACTTGGTAGTTTTGCCGGAAAAGCCCTTGTTGTTCCTTGAATGATTCTACCTCTTTAATAACCCTGCGGACAGGTTTTATCCATTCGCTATCCAAATAATGATTTCATGTGATACCGAACGCATGGCTTCGACAGGAAGTTGCTGCTGAATTATGGTTCTCTGAGCAATGCCTGATAGTTCTGCCTCAATGTTGTGGTTTTCTATGGTAAAGAGATATTTCTCTATGTCCCCTGTATACCTAATCTTCATCATTTCGGCTAAGGCCTTTTGTGCCTTAAGCAGTACCAAGAATCGTTCTCTAACTTCGGTGCGGAATGTAATCCAGAAATCATAATCCTCATGTTTGGGAAATCCATGGTCCCCAGGCACTTTCTTTCGATAGGTTATTGAGAAAGGGGCCAACTCGGTGCCTTCTATTCTTCCTAACGCATACTTGATGCGTACTTAAATGTTTTCCCATTGCTATGGGTTTCTCCCAAACTAGTCCTCGCAATTCTGTACCCATACTCTCACATCCTGAGTAGCCTTATTTTCGAATTTGAACGTTGGATCCACTTGTCGGCAGTTGGTTCTAGACAATGCTTGCCCTTGTTGGTCGACCCATTCGTCCGTTTCAGATTCGAACTTACGGCCAGACAAGGGTCTTCGTGATTACTTACCACCTCGTTGTGAGAGGCCACCTACGTCTTCAGACCCAGGCACATCATCTGGCGGGTTGGGAGCATTGGCCGGAGTGGGTGGTTTTGGCTCCTTTCCGCCCTTTCCATTTGCATCACCACTATCCGCAGCCTTTCCCTTGTCTCTACGGGGAATGAAACGGAACTCTTCTCCGCTATCGGCCGGGGTCTGTTTTTCCAATCCCGGATTTTCAACCGGCTGTGGTGCCACTGTTTCCCACCTACTTGGAGTATTTGACGCAACTTGTAGTTTCACCAAAGTTTCATTCTTTCAGGTCAACATTGGATATAGTTGCTCGGATGCGGCATTCTTTCAGACCGCATTGGCCCCCCTTTCTGCCCGCTCTTGTCCATGGCAGTGGTGAAGTCCTCGTAACTCCTCTCTGGTTCTTACATGTTCTTTCTAAGCGGCTACTTGTCTTTGAAGGAGTTTTGCCTTTTGTCGCGCCAACGCATGTTCTAGCTGGCTGTCTTGATCCAGCAACGCTTGTCCGGAAATCACAATGTTAGCATGAAGTTGGGCACTTACCGCTTCATGGTGTGCAGCCCGGTGTTGCTGCGCCCGCAACTTTGCCTCCAACCGTTAGGTGGTTGCATCTTGAAGTGTGCCGGTTTCAGTTGCTAACATTTCAAGTCTCAAATTGACTTGCTTCAACTCTTCAAAATTAATTTGTTCCCCACGGGTCATCTGGTGAGAATGGTGGTGGAGTTGATTTTCCTGATCCTGAGCTTGACCAGATAGCTCAGGCTAGGCCAGATGTTGCACATCAACCGATTCCTGAAGGGTACGGTCTAAGCAGCTCATACCTGTCCTATGCGTTCCACGAATCTTTCCATAGCTGGATTTCTGCCATCGGGGGGACGGTGAGTGATGGATCGAGTTCCTGGGGCTGACTTTCTGACTCCACGTTTCTGTGACAGGTGGTGGAGTGCCAAAGGTGACCTGGAGCGTCCATGTGCATGGTTGCTTCCAACAAGAGAAACTTCTTCTATGTCAGACATGGCTTGGTCTGTGTTAACAGTCAATTATCGTGACATCTCGTTCTATTGGGACTCAGGATGTTTTCCAAATCTCCAAAGAGATGGGGTGAAGGAGGGGGAGGTAAAGCTGAAAGAACTGCAGGTTCCTTCTTCTTCTTCAGTATCGTAGTTTTGGAATGGTTCCCACAGGAAGGTGGGACTGTAGAAGTATTCGTAGATTTCTTGGAAATCTGATTCCGTAGGGATGGGAAAGGGGTCGTTGAACTGGGAGGGTTCCTGATTTATATAATATTCAATCTCCGAGAGGGAGCTTTCAAGTATTTCTTCTCTATAGGAAATGTATTTGGAGTGACGTGGTTGGAGCAGAAGCTCGTTCAGGTGTGTGGAATCAACTATTATCTTTTGTGATTCCTGAGGTATGACTTGAAGGTGTCCCGTAGTCATGTAAATAGCCTGGGTAACAAGCAGAAATATCGATATACTGTTAAGGGTAGCCGATTCTAAGGGCAAGCGAATCAGACTAGGGTTAAATCTTTCTTCGTAAACGGAGATTGTCTATCAAGTCTCGAAGGTAAAGATTAATGATTAAAACCAATGATATTGATAAGATCTCTTCACTGTTGCTTGATGATGGCTAACGCTCGTGATGTACTACGATATTTATATCCCGCGTCTGAGTGTTCGCGGACTACAACAGGGTTACATATAAACGGGTATTTTCTTCCCAACCTTCGTCTCTTAAACCGAGAGCGAACCCGCTTTGACACTCAAACTTTCTCTTCCCCCATACAGCTAATGGTATGATCAGAGCTCCCAACTTCTCTGAGGGTGTGGACCCCCTTAGTTTGAGTTGTCAACCTTCTTTCAGCTATTAAGATATGGCTGCTCAGTTTGGAACGTACCAATAACTTCTTAAAACTCCAAGGGGCCAGCTTGGTTATTGGCCGAATCTGCTTCGTGCCGGCTTATCTGGCTTTGCAGCTGGCTTTGAGGATGACTAGTGTTCACGTTCGGGCCAACACCATCTCGTCTTCACTGCCTCTCCTTATCAACCTTTTCCAATAGGTTCATTGACCTTATAGCCATCACGGGGGCGTCACCGTACTCATGGTGTGTATCGCAGTAGCCTACTTCAATCGCTCCTTTATACCCATCTAGGACTACCCCGGCTCTTTTAACGTCATCTGGGTGTAACTCCGCGAGTTCTTGACGGAATCGCTTTGTTCTACTTCCCAGACGTAGCCAGAGAGGCCCTCTAATATAACCAGCGGCCAGCATCCGGTCGGACGGACAGCGACGACGTATACGGGTTTACAAGATGTCTTCCAATTCCTCATTTTTTCTGAGTAAACGAGCTACTGCACAAGGTGCCAGTGTCGACTATGAGGGCGAAGGCCTAGGCCGCAGAGGGGTAATTGCCTATGGGGATTCAGATTCATGCAGTCCCAGCTGAAAAGTCATGCAATCCTCTTGGGAGTCGTTTGTGTCTAACAACCAGTGTGCTGATGAGAAAGGGGGCAAAATGGACTCTGTCCGCCCAATGGGAGCAGAGAACACAGGTGAGTGGCCTGTGAGTGTGAGTCAGTGGATGAGCTCAGTTTTGGGAACTGAGAAGGATACCTCCAACTTGGCTGCCCACAGAGTGAGTAAAGAATCAACCAGTTGAACGACCTGAATACACATTCTGTAAGAAACATAAGAAACAGTAACAGAAAAATCATTAACATTTGAGAAAATAACCACTTGAGGGATGGAAAAATGCAAATAAGAAACATATATCAATAAGAGAAGTGAGGAAATTGGAGAGACCTGTGGGGTCCCAACAGAAACAATGGAGAATATTGTCAGTGCAACTTGCAACAGCAGGTGGGAATATCAGTTAGTGAGGAAGGGGTGGATTTAGGAGGTAATATATCTGGGAATGCCACTTGAGCAGAGTAGATGAGCCTGAGATAAGGAGGATATGTGGTGGAAGCCCTCTTTGATGTCAAGAACGAGGGCAAACAGTTACTTAATGCAGTGTTGTTTGAAGCTAACCATCTGAGAGAACTAAGCGGAAGCGTCAAATGTCCTGATTTCATGAAGAGACCCACATTGGTTTAGGTTGATTAGGCCAACTGACCTGGCCATGGGGCCGAGCCGGTAGGCCATTATCCTTTCCATGAGATTGCAAACCGTGTCTAGGTGGACAATAATGGGATAGGCGGCCGGGGAGGACTAGTCCGCATTGCATGGTTTGCGGAATACAATATCGTTCGCTCATTTTAGGGGGAGTGGATGGTATCCTCTGAAGGAGGAGATACCATAGAGGTTACTGCAGGAGAGAGGTGTTGGTTGCGTTGACTCATTTCCCACACCCACAAGGGACCTGAACAGGTCCTTGGGCTACGGGTTTGGAGGAATCACGGAGGCTGCAGGAGATCTCTACATCGAGCAAGGGGGTGGCATCGGTGTCATACTGTATTAAGGATGGGGTAGGAAGAGGGAGCTTCAATTGAAAAAATGATGAAGAAGGTATGTGTTGATTTCCACCGGAGTGGTGGCGTAAGGAAAGGAGGGGAATCTTTCAGCATACCGACCAGAAGCGAGGCATCTGGCTGTCCACACAGACTTGGTGTGGACATTGGCTAGGAATTTGTGCCAGCGCGAGGATTTAGTCTTCTTGAAGGCCTTGAAGCGAGGATTGCACTATTGGCGACAGTGTGACCAAGGTTCTGGTGTATAGGTTAGGCGGTGTCTCCTAGCTGTACGATGCAAGGCCTGTCTGAGGGGGGACAGTTCTGGGTCAACCAGGGTTTGGCGTTGTAGGAGGAGCATTAGGTGGGATAGTGGGTCTTGAGGAGGTAGGTGAGGAAGCAGAGGTTCCTACTTAGCCACTCATGAAATAAGGTGTCTGTGGGGTATTTCGTAGAAGAAGGGATCTGATAGTATTTTAGAAGGGGGGCGAGACTGTCCCAAATGGTCTTGGACCTTTCAGGGGAGGGGGGGCAGCTTTCAGAATCCGTGCTGAGAAGTTAAGGATTTGGGGGAGGTGGTTTGAGCAAATGGTTTGGAGGTTTGAATCCCATATGTTGAAAAAGCGTAGATGGTTCTTTGCAAAAGTGAGGTTAAAAACAGAAGGGCGAGTATTGATGTCAAAAGAGAAACGTGGGTACACCCCAGGAGTCTTGAGATGTTGAAACCACAGATCTGATCAGAGTTTGAAATATGCCAACGATATCCCAAATACGTGTTAGGAAATGTGGTTTCAAGGGTCTGAGGAGGGGAAGTGGATATCCAACACACCCACCACAAGACTGGCGAAAGAATGAGATCAGAAGGGGTCCTCTGGGGTAACTGAGCGGGTCCTAGATGAAAAGCCATTAGTAGAGCCGAGGTTGTGTATCTTGAACCAATTGTGGTTAGAGTGAAACAAGCCACAGGGTAAGTACATATCAACTTCAATCAAGTCAGGGAGGTTGTCAAAGCTGGGAAGACTAGAGTAGCTAGGAATGAGTTTAGAGAAAATATAAACAGCGATCTTGGAAGTGGTGCCAGGGCTGTGGGGTGGGTAAAAGGCCTTGAACTCAGTGAAGTTGAGTGGTTGGTATCTATAAACGGGAGGGTCATTCAGGAGTACCACTAGTGGAGTGGAGGGCAATGACCTGAAACTTTTAAAAAGTGAGAGAAAAACACTACTGCTTCCAAGGCAGTTGGGTTGGATAAGTGAAAGTTGCTAAAGAGGGTAGGGTGAAGGGGGCTCATCAATATCAGCTGTCATGCTTGGTGGATGCACACACATTAATCACACGAGTGAGGGGGAGGAGGGGAGGGGTAGTGAGCTGACAGTTGGAGTGGGTTGACAGCCCTGGGGCGAGGGGCATGGAAGGGACCACCAGGAGGAGGGACAAGTGGAGTGGTAAGATCCAAGGTGGGTACAGGGGGGCGAGTTTGGGGAGGACCAGTTACTGGGGTGGTTATGGTAGTGTCTTCCATTTCATCAATAGTGTTAGCGAGAGGCAAAGGGGACCGGTAGCATGAAGCAGACAGGGTGAGCCAGGAGGTGCAAGTCCATTCAGTTGCAGTGTGTGTACGACCACAATTACAGCAACGCATGGGACTTGTGGGGAAGCAGGCTACCACTAGTTTCAGGTAGCCTTCCTAAGGAGAGGTGGGGTTGGAGCAAGAGTGGGATAACCTGAGGTGGGCATTAGTACCGAGGGGCTAGTGGGAGAGGGTTACTTGGCAAGCAGGGGGAAACTGTCCGTAAATCCAGCATTTGCACAACTTGATGAAAAAGTTAGTTGAGTGAGATCTCACGAGCCTGCGTGGGGGGAAAAAAGGTTGATGGATGATCCAAATCTAATGGCCTCAGCTAGAGGCACTGTGACTAAAACGGAAGCAGAGTTCTTCAGTGCCCTCTTATGAGGATCGGGTTGGCGAAAGCAGACTGAGAAGGTAATTATAACAACAGGGTTGCTAATCGACTGAGAAAGGCTAGTGCAAAGGTCTGCTTGATCTAGTGGGTGGTTAGCAATGGGGAGTATATGAATGCCTAGCTGTATCAGATTAAGGGCAGGACAGAAAGGGCAGAAGGGGTTGTCACTACTGGAGCTGACTTGATTAAGCTTTAGGGCCATAGGCATCATAGTAGGTGTAGTAGGATGTGGCTGCAGTATATTGGTTGGAGGCGAAGATGGTGAGGGAACCAATGGTATTCACAGAGGCGGTGAAATAGAAGGGGGTTGGAGCAGTTAGCTACACTGAGGATAGAGGCGCTGAGGTCAGGAGCGGTTGCGGCTATAGTTAGTACATCACCGTCGGGTAGGGGTAAAGTACTATGGGAAAAGAAACAACACTCACCAGCAGGCAATGGGGTAGGGCCATTAAAGGCCCTTCTACCAGTATTGGACACGAACTCAGGTGCTGCTGTAGCTGGTCTCTTCCACTGGTTCTTACCTTTCCTACAGTCTGGTTGACTATCAGCAACAGGAGAATAGGAGGCGGGCAGTTGCACTTTAGAGTACGCAGGGTCGTAGTATCCGGGTTTGAAGATTTGAGGGGTCTCATTATTTCACCCAATTGTAGGTTAGTGCCTTCTAAGAGCGATGGACCTAATGACATAAGCAACAGAGTCAGAATAACAGGTGTTAGTCTTGGTGTCGTAGCGGGGGATATTGCAGTAAAACTGGCTCTAGGTAGGGGGGCAGTGGGGGATGCCAGT